>CABEEJ010001460.1:82833-137354 GCA_901482245.1 Timema douglasi
GGAGAGTTGAATTCATAATATTTGAATAAAATTTTTAATGAAAGGTGTGCTGTGTATGCCACAAACTTTCAATACTGGAGAAATTTTATTTTTATGCTTTGGGGTTCTGACATCACAGAACAAAGGCATGCAATAAATAACATTCCTGTAAAATAACAGTTGAAATAAAGTTCGAATTCCATGGTTAATTTGATTTATATACATCTTTGTTGATGATTTAACTTCTACAAGCCTATTATGCCACCCCAGAAGTATCAGCACCCTTAGCAACTTGATTGTGAGATGAAAAGTTTCCAGTTTTTGCACAGTGTCTTACTACCTGTATGCAAAGCTATTGCATACATACATCGGAATGGTTTCTGACAACGGTTGGAACGATTGTGTGTAGTTGCCGACAAGTGTGATTGTATACGCTCGGTGGACAAAACCAACAACGGAATGGGACCGATGAATGTTGAGAAGTTAAGCGACAGATCTACCCTCTCTGTTAACGTTCCGATCTGTATAATTGGCGCTAAATATTATTTTCTCAAATTTTTATAGGTCTTCCCATTTAGTCTATTAGTGTGATTGATATCTTTAAAGTTTGTTTTTTTTTTATTTGTATAATAGTTTTAACTGGTTTTCGTTCTTTGTTCATAGTTTTTCATTAGCGTTCTCTGATTTAAATTTTTTTTGGTATATTTTGCTATAGTAGTGTTTATTTGAGGTTTTTCTTTATCGTCTAGTAAATTTAAAGTGTTATTTTTATTCATGTTTTAGTATAGTTGCTCATAAAATACTTTGTTTCAGTTATATTTATTGTTTGTAAGTGTTAGCTTAGGTTTAGACAATGAGATGAACAGTGGGTTTTATCAAATTCGTTTAGGTTAGATTATTTTCACGTTAGATCTAGTTGTAAAACATTTGAAATGGAAGCTCAAGCTCACTTTGAATTAATGGTATTAATAAGAAGATTAGATAGGCAACGAATGCAAGTGCGAAGTTTGTTGTTAGAGAAGATGTTATATTACCCATAGTTAATTGGGTCTACGCTTAGGCCAAACTGAAGACTAAGTATTTAATTTGTATTCTTATAAGTAGGCCTAGTTAACATATTTTTGATAACCAGTTTCTAAAAGAGACTTAATTTTACTACTTTTAAGCTGCTATTAATATTATTGAATAATGTTTATAAACTATTGAAATAATCTAATCTAAAATGATTAAAAACATGTTTACTTACATTTCTTCTTTATTTTGAGACATCAAGCCGAATAAGTTCAAGGGTAGTAGATGAATTAAAATAGTATGAATTAAAGTGATAAAATATTAAAATAAATGTAAAATGCTCTTCCTAATACTAATACAATGAATATTGAAACAATGTGGGACAAATAACTAGAGATGGGTCGAATCCACTATTTCTCGAATCCGAATCTCGAATCTGAATTTACATTTTATTTTCGAATCTCGAATCCGAATCCTAGCAAATCGTTATAAATTTTAATGATTTACAAATAGACCTACATTACACAATAATAGGACTAAACTGTGAATTAAGATTTATTTCAATCATGCTTTCAATTTCAATCAACCCCAACCACCCCTCGCAGAATAAAGGTTAAAATCCAGCCAAATTAAACAAGCTAGACTGATATTATTGTTTAAAAATCAAATCAATCAAGATTTGAGTGTCTTTTAGTTATTTTTAAAAGTGTTGTTAGAATGAGTTAAGTTTATAAAAAACGTGAAATAAACAGATTAGGCCTAGTTATCCTTTGATCAACATTTGAAAAAAATCATCCTTAAAGGATATTTTATTGTATTAAGATAGCAAAAATAAAAATGCAAACGGATATTTTAATAAAGACTAAAACAACATGCTTAAACAATTAAACATACATTGGAAATTGTTAACTCAATCATGTCTAAGTATGTTTTATTATCATTTTCTTTTATATCTATTATCTATTTTTGCGTAGAAAACAAATATGTTTGATACTTGCGATATATCGATTTCTGAGAATACATTCTATTTAAAACACGGACATATTTTCAACTACAATATGTTCATTCCCATTTTATAAGGCAGGACTATGTGTGAATATTTCTACAATTACTTCAATAACATATTTAAAAAGTAATAAACTCTAAGTTAAAATCAATTTAAAAAGAAATAATGGATTAGCGAGTCGTTATTTGATTCTTAAAACTCGAGATCGCTTACTAAGTGATCAGATTACTTGAATCGATTCTAAACAAACAATCGATATACGATGCGTAGGCCGGTAGAGATAAACAAACAATTTTATCGCTGTCTGACTATCATCACTCGGACGAGTAAACATAATACACGTCATGGCGGTCGACTTTGTATCGTGTGTAATGGCCGCTGACTTTGTATCATGCGTAATGTGTTCTTATTTCTGTTAAAATTAAAAGCCGTAATTTGTTTTATTTCAAGTTTATTTGTAGTTATAGTTTTAATTTTCAGTTTTTGAAGAGTTTTAATGTGGTCATTAAAATATTTACAAGATTATTCGTAAGGTGAAAGTTTCAGGAGTAAGCATGCGCTGAAACGGTCGAGTCCAAGTTTCCCATAGAGGTGGGAGGGGAGGGTATTAGGCACATAAGATTTTCCACACCTAACGATTATTTTTATTTTTTAAAGAATATTTTATTCATGTTTATCTCTTTTCTCCGACAAAATAAATATTACGGATTAAGTTGTGCTTTTAAAGTAGGCCTAACTAAGTAATTTTTGAATTTAAAATGTTATGCTTTGTTTATGAGGTGAAAGATTCGATCATTGAATCCTGTAAAACACTGAATCCTCGAATCTCGAATATTTGTCAGGATTCGGTGATTCGAGGATTCGAAGATTCGAGTGGCCCATCTCTACAAATAACTAAACCTAACCTAAACTTGAATAAAACACTAAGATTATAAAGAAAAAAGAAGACCACATATATAAACTAACAGTAACTACTTTTAAATAAACGGTAAAGATTTAATAAGTGTTCTAAACCAACCAATAATATTATATTTTAAAGTTTAGAAGAAAAATAATGTGAGTTTTAAAGCATCTGCTACTAAAAACAATAGAGAAATGTAAGCAAGGTGCTATGAACTTTGGGTAATATATGTTGCCAACTTTAGCAAATAGTGAAGTCACTATGTGAATAGCTAGATCTTGTTGGAAACAGTCGGGATCAATACCGCACCAAAATCGAGGTATGTACAGAATCGCTCATACGGCATTTTTACCGGTGGTTTATCGGAAAGTGTCGATACCAACACTCAAGCCGATGTATGTACACAATAGCCGTGCTGGTATGTATGAATTATAACCATGCTAATGTGATAGAGATGAGGAAGGTAAAATTTATAGGAAATATATCGAAATTTATGTGGAGAGAAGGTGGGAAACCACTCTTAGTACACTTGGCTAGGGCTCGAACCCTAACTTCCCTGTTAACAGCACACCTGACTAGATTAGTAAAACATTTAGTCTTCATGCCAATTGATGTATTAGGATGTTCTGGATATATTTATATAATTACAGATATGCTGCATTTGGCACCATAACTATTGGAAATAAAAAATTACAACGATGTTTTGATTTGTTAGTGACTTTTATGCTTTCATAAAGGCTATGGCCACCACTCATGTGGCTATAAAGGGCTGTATAATTCAGGTCTTTAAAGGAAATGGTCAACAAAAATCCAGTTAGCAAAATGTTAACTCTAACTTTATCACACAATTTTTTAATCTTTGGATCAGAACGGCATTATTCCACTTGTGATGTATGAAATTCATGTTTAGAAAGTAGACGTTTTAGAAGAAAAGTACATACAAATGTTCCACACACAAACATCCTGAACCTCACTATGGTAACACAAAAACTTCTCGAGCATGCTACCATGATCAAAATGTGTTTTAACCACATTGTGACTAACTAGATGAGACTTGCTGACAGTTGTGTTGGTTTTAGAAATGTCAAATAGGCTAGGTGAAGTGGTTTCTTAGTAAATTTGTTAATACGAAATTGATTTTAGGGTTACCTTTATCTTTGAATAAACATACATTCCCAACATTGGGTGTAATTCAAGCAATGTTCAGTGTTTGCTCTCAGCTGTCGAAATTTGAGCAATGTTCCCAGTTTTATTTACTTTTACAATCAGTGGGCATCCTGTTATAGTCCTGAGCTTAGATTTAGTTAAAAAGAAATTTTAAATGAGGATACAAATGATAAAATCAATGAAATTGTGTTATATTTATCAATATAATTTTAAAAAAAAACATTATGTAGAGACTAGTATCAATAGCTGTTAAAAACTAGAGAGAACGGTACTTAATGTTGGTAAATGGGAAAGTAGTGAAAAATAAATTTGTAGATTTTGATAAGAATTACAGACAAGAAGTTAAGTGAATCTAGCTAGCTCTTTCAGGACATAGAACATAGGACATGTAAGTGGCCAATCAAATCACTTGCAAGAAATATGGTATGACTCACTCCAAGGAAATATAGTGAGTGTGATATCACATTTAGTAGCTACTAGCACATTTTTATTTCATGAAATGACAAGCACAAATTCTATGAAAATAATAAATAAACAACTTACAGATTTAGGTCCTACAGGCCGATGTTCTCTAATATCATCATCCTTATCAACATAACTGTAACGAGCAATTATGCGAGACTTCAATTCTTGGTCATTCACAACAGCTTTCTGCCGCTGGGCCATTGGCTAGAATACATAGCATTGTGTGAAATTATTAAATACATTTTTTTAATGATTACCATAGGCTTTCTGTATTGTATGGTTAATAAATCTTTCCAGTTGACTAAAAGATGTAACAAACAATTTTGCAGTGTATATTGTATATTTTTATACTTCAATTTTGAAAAAGGGCTAATGTTAACATAGTACACCCTAGCACTAAGTGTCAGTTTCATAGTTAGGTTGATTTTGCCTCAAGAGCAGCGTTAATCTAAATACAAGAAGATGCCTAGGTATATAACCCGAACGGATAAAAAGACGCAATGCTTAGAAAAAAAAAGATGCCTATCTATACCAGAATGGAATGCTTCAGTTTCATAGGCAAAAATTCCCCATTAGATTTGAGTTTAGGTAGGTGTGGTCGTGTATTTAGTATAGCGCCACACCTGAACTTGAAGCGTACTCAGTTTAACTATGAAACTGGCCCTAAGACTCTTAACTACCTGGATTGTAGGACAAACTCAATGATTTAAAATTAATAGAGGCCAAGATTGGGATAGGACAAGTTTATTTCTAATTACAAGTCTTTCCAAGTCACTGAACCATAAGATAACAATGCAGTGGTTCCATTCAACATTTTAAGACACCCAATGTAGGTACCTGTAAGACTGTGACATTTGTTTTGAGGGACTGGCCTGCCTCCTGTCTGTGTAACACCAACTGAGCAGCTCGTGCCACATCTCCCTCTGCTATGGACAGACAGTGATGAACTTCAATACTACACACACCTGGGAACATCTCTTGTAACAAACGAACCTGAGGTTCACTGTAAGAGTCCTGAAATAAAACACATATATCCATATAATGCTGCTGGGACCATCATGTATAGGAGTTTATGTTCACTTTTAGTACACAATGTTTTTCACCATAAATCTTAACTAACTTAATAAAGGGCAGACATGTCACATGTAATATGCGAGTCAATTCATGATTATTTGATCCCTGAGGACCTTATGATGAATCAAAATACAATGCGGCTATATTTTTAAATTAATAAGTTTTAGAGCTACACTTATTTTGTGGAATAAAAGTATAATAATGGTTATTCCAGGCGGTTACTAAGATATGGAGAGCAGATTTTTTTTATTAAGACCTATTACCATAGAATAATAATACTTAACAGTTTCAAAGGTCTGCACAAAGCTTAGTTCTAATTCATAAGAAAATAAACATTTAAAAGATACATACACTCTTGTGATATCTATAAATTAATATATTGTGAAAATTGGAAACTATTTGCCTTATCTCAAGAGGAGTCCAGTAAAAATAAATTAGCCCATTTTATGCTAGGCACAAAATAAAGTTAATTAGGTCATATTAAGTTAAATAAAGTCAATTATAATGACACCTGAACTAAATGTCAAGCTTATTTAATCAGGTTTGTTGAAGCCTGGGAGGTCGGAATTTGAGTACAAGTCAGGTATTGAGGGTGGCTTTTCTAATTGGCTTACTACTCTTGATCAATGCTAATGTGGGTACATTTCTTTTAAATTCTATCTTCCTCATCACTATTCTTGTTTACCTTGCTTATGTTACCTATATAATTTCAATGATTAAAAGCAGGTAGGAAATAAGAGATAGCTGTGGATAGGATGTATGTATATTAAGATATGATACATAAATAAAAGAGCTTGATATTGCAACATTCCTTTTTGATAAATCAATCAAATTAATGTAGTTGGTAATTTGTTGATTTTTCCATTTGACAGTGTGTTGGTAAAAAAAAGTAAGTGTGATAATTGAACTAGAAAACCTAAATTTTCTCAAGAGTACATAAGATTTTAAAAAATTCATTTCTTTGCATTTTAGTAAATAAATGTTCAATTGGTAGTAGATAAAATAAAATATATAATAAGATATAAATGACAAGCAATCAAATGCTGATACATACTAGGGATTATTGTGTGCTTAGCCCATCAGCTGGGGTTTCTTTGAGGGACTTACTAGTAGATTATAGACAGTCAATGATCACTAGAAAGGTCTAACCCGCCCTAACATTTACTTGCCGACAAATGAATTTGATGAATTAATGACAACTGTTCCTCAATGTAATTGAAATTTTTTTCAAATCATATCATTGGCTCAGTCCAATCTTTTCCTTGGCTTCAACGTGTTTGGAAGTTTCCTGGAGTCTATTAGTTGTATGTAGAAATTAAATTTGGTATATGAAGAAATTCAAGTAGTGGTTCAAGTTTAATTCTAGTATTTCCTCATGTGATTATAATCTCAGGGTTTAATTATGCACTCATTTGTGTGCATTGTTTTTGTTTTGTAAAATAGACAAAAATTTGGTTTTAAAATGTGCAAACCTAAATCGACTAATGCAAAGATAGGGAGACCCACACTTTGCTCCTGTTTGCCCAGTTCGACTACCTGGCAGGCCAGATTCGTAGTTATTATTTCTGATAGAAATTTGGAAAATTTTAGTTTAATTCATAGTTATTATGTATATTAAAACTTAGATGCAATTTCATTTCTATCCTTAGTATGTATTAGTGGAGCTGTGCTTATATTTAATGTAGTAACAAATGGATAGTTAGATATCTCGTTTTCCCTCGGTCTATCCTATTTTAACACTCTCAGTACCAGGCCAAGATTATGTACTTAAGCTCAGAAACCAGCCAATTTTAGGAATCTTTAAAAATTAATTTCTCCACAGCCCCACATTGGATTTTAAAAGTTCAAAGACCAGTTTGGAGCTACATTCTTCTTTATTCTGAATAATTAATCTAGTATAATATCTTGTAAAGTGCTCTTATTAGGGTTCTGAGTAAAAGTACTGAGTAAAAGGCAAAAACAAAAGTCATACAAATAATAAACCATAAAATCACACAATCAGTTGGTTATGTAGATTTAGGTGATTGGAATCGTCATGTACAATATAATGTGCATATAAGCTCATAAAGAAGAGCTTCATAATGAACAATTCAAATTCTAAATGCTAGCTGATTTGTAAATAAATTTATTATAAAATTATATTTTATTGACTTCAGGCCTACCTGCTTGATGTCACGATGTACCATAGTCCATACATTAGAAAGTAGGCTATAATAGCCTATATGTAATGACTCATTCAAGTGTTTATTATTCAAAAATATATTATTCGTAATTGAAGAGAAATTTAGGCCTATTATAACATAGTTTTCACTTTTGTGAACCGCATTGGATTCTATATTGTATCCCTAATTCTGCTAAATCATCTATTTCATCTTCATTGTCGTCTTTATCATCAACTAAATTCACTATTTCTGCTATTTCATTATCAGATAAACCTTTTCTCCTCACCAATGTTTACGCAGCACGAACACAAGAAACAGAAGCGCATGATATTCTTCGCGCTAAGAATCACTGAACTTGAGCTACTTGGAGAGTGAAATGCTATCTATGACCACAATTCGGGACTAATGGTCCAAGGAATGCATAGGACTAACCAAACACGTAAAAAACACAGGCAAAGAATTTATGCTGATTTAAATTTAAGACCACATAGAATTGACGAGCTTGGTAAAATTCGTAAGAACGGCCACCCATAAATTCGATGGGCATGGTGTCAAGAGCGTAGTGTTAAAAATTGAAGTCTTTCTGCCACTATGTGAAATCAGCCACTCTAAATGAAATCATTTAGAAGATTTTCTCATCCAATTTAAGTGATCATTAGAATTGACTGAGTCCTCAACATTATACCATAAAGAATAAACATACACAATTATCAACAAATAGTGTAAATCGATAGAACTAATGTCCATCAACTTTCCATCAGGTAAGTTATCAGTTATTAATATTATTATTATTATTATTATTAGCACCGCGTCTTACTACCCGTTCGGGTTATACGCACTTACGCTAATGTGTAATGGTAGGGTGATTGTGAGATGAAAATGGAGGACCTACAGTTTAACGTGGAATCCGAACCACGGTGGAGGCCTTGCATTCCTCACATTCACAAGATGTAGTTATTAATAGAAACATGAAAACGTAATCATCTACATACCAGCCAGCCAGACAAAAAAAAAAAAAAAAATTATTACAACCAAAAACTCCTCATACTTGACAAATTGCAAATAAATTCAGATGTATGAGATAAAGAATACTCTTTAGGACGCTTATGTAAAATGAAGCTTTAATTTATTTACTATAAAACCAGAATAAAAAAAAGTTAATCCTGAATAAGGTACAAGTCAACTCTCGATTCTACGACTATTCACAGTTCCCTGGAAAAGGGTCGTCATTTCTAAGGGGTCGTTATTGGAATTTGAACCAATTTTGTTTCACCCCCAACCTTCATACACAAAAATTGCATTTTTTAGACAACGCATGAAAATAAAATAAAAATAAAACCTACCTATTTCTTGAAGAAGTCCATTATGGAAGCCGGCTTCTTCTTAGCGCCAGTTTGCTCAACAAAGTCTTTCACATTATAGAACTGGGACCACATCTCTTCACTAGTGCTGTGGCGCTTAAGTGCTCTTGAGTAGACGTCCCCCAGCTTTCAGGACATCTTTGATTGTGGGGATGTCTTCAGGCTCTTCTTTAATTTCTTCCCCCCCCTCTCGTCATCGCTGGACTACTGCTGCTCCCTGATTATATCGGCAGTGTCGAGGGTGCTCCAAACTGTCATGTCATTGTCTGCTGCTATGTACTCCTTATATGTGCAGTCTGGAGCTAATCTCTGCCATGTTTCCTTGTCCTGCCATGTTTCCTTGTCCAACGGCCGAGTAAAAGTCAGGGGGGCAGACGAAGGTTCTGTTGATGGGCCAGGCTGCGGTTCCATGGAGGGGCCAGGCTGCGGTTCCATGGAGGGGCCTGGCTGGGAATTGGACGTCTACTGGCGGTGGGTTGTCTGGGTCTTCGACGCTGACAGCGTCAGGAAGCACACAGATGGCAGCCTCTTCATCGACTGGTAGGACAAAGTGGGTGAGTCGAAAGCAGTTGGTGATTATCGCCGGTCTCAGGGCCTTTCAACTGGCGACGATTCCTTCCATGGCCCTAAACACGTCCCACTTTTTGAACTCTTTTCCCATGTCGAGATTCCACACCATACTCCGCACAAGCATCTCACAGAACTTCACCTTCACTTGCTGGTTTATCCCCTGGTCCATGAGGTGAAGCATGCTGGTGTTCTTTGGCAGAAACACCAGCTTGGTGTTCCTGAGTTTGCCAAGAGCAGTATGAGCGGGGCAATCGTCGACAAAAAGCACAACTCTTCTATTTGTGGTGTCATTCTTCAAATCGAAGCCTTGAAGCCACCTCGTGAACACCCCCCAAGGTCATCCATGCTTTCTTATTAAAATCATAGTCACAAGGCAGGATGTTGCCCTTGAAACCCTCTTGAACTTCCCGATCATGAGGAGCTTTATGTTGCTGCAGAGAAGGACGGTGAGGGGCTTCTGGCTCCTCTTTTCACCCTTGCACTTATCCGCTTTCACAGCAAGAGTGTGATCTGGCATGAGGTTGTAGAACACCCCCAGCTCATCAGTATTGTATATATCTTGAGGCTAATAGCACCTAAGGATGTTTCGGAGCAAGGGCATCCACTCTCTCACTGGTGTTGGGTCGACCGATGCGTTTTCACTGACGACCTTGTGGCTGGATGTTCTGTGACATACTTTGAAATGCTCTAGCCACCCACTTGAACACTTAAAGTTTTCTATACCCAACCTCAGGGCAAATTCATCTGCATCATCGGTCTGTTTATAAGCACATTTTGCACTTTACGCTGCCTGAACCACTCCAGCATAGCCTGCTCCATATTTGTATGCGTCGCACCCTTAACATTTTTGGCCTTTACATTGTGGCCTTCCTTCTGCACTGCATTCACAATTTCTTCTCTCATTTTGAGAATTGTGAAAATTGTCGACTTCAGGATGCTATGCCATCGCGCAATCTGCGTCTTTGTAATTTTCTTCTCGTCCACTTCCTGGATGATCCTCTACTTCTTCATGAGCATAAAGAAGGTCTTTTTTCCACTCATTTTGTCAAAATTATAAGTTCATATCAAATTTTTTTTAATGTGGTGGGTCGTCAAAAATTGTTCACAAAATTAAACCAAAAACGTAACCAACTCGAAATAACATTGACAAAAACAATAGCATGGGTTGTCAAAAGTCGTTGAACATAACCAAATCGAGAATCGAAATAACAATGGCAAAAACAAGCCTGGCACGTGATGTAGCGGCAGTCACGCGCAAGGAAACATTGTATTGCTTGTGGAAGGGGGTGGACAGATTCAAGTGCTATTGACTGGCACTGATGGGATGGGGTCTACTTTCAAAATGCACTCCATAAGATATTCGCAATGCAGTGACCTAAATAAGTGCAACAAACACATTTTATGGCCGATTTCTTTAAAATTTTCGACCCCTTTTTTCCCACATTTTTCACAGCTCCCCAAAAAAGGGTTGTTTCTTTGAGAGGGACGCTATTCCTGGGGTCGTAGAATCGAGAGTTGACTGTATTTGTTTCATTTTAGAAAAAAAGCTTAGGTACAACTGAAAAATGCTAAAAATTCTGCTTCTAGCTATTTATCATTGTACCTGCCAGACCCATTTTAAAAGGGGAGATTTAGTAGTAAAAAAAGATTTATGAATAATAGGGTAGTGGAGAGTGAGCCAACTAGTAGCTTTATGGCCATTTGTTTATCCGAGCCTCTGTTATCTAGCAGTAAGGCAATGTTGTACGATAAATAGCAGCAAAAAAACACTGTATTTCAATGTCTGGCCTTGCTCCTGTCACAGATCTGCTTTTGGCATCATTTAAGAGATTAGAGGCATATAGTATAAAAACAAATTGAGGAGGAAAATTTTCTTCCAGGAATGAAACAATGGCTAGTCTAGCTCTCCCACCGGTTCCAATGATAACACTAAAAATGTAACGTTTTCAATCATACTAAAATCACTATGTTACTCTTGAGATAGCTCTTGTGCAAAGTATGTGAAATATAATAGAAAAACTTTTCATGCTATTGTGAATGACACCCCCTACTTTAAAGAAAGATCTTGTGGTATGACAATAAACACATACTCGATCATACAATTGTTTGAAAATATGAATTTATGGCTTCAAAGATGAAAATTAAAGTTAAATAACATATTTTATCTTTTAGCAGACAGAAAATTTTGAAATTCAAGTCAAATAAAGATGAGAGTTGATACATACTTCATTAATGAATGGGTTTTGTTCTTATTTCCAACAGTACTATGTTCAGCGATTTATTGTGTATGGTTTTAAGGCATTTATAATTATTTTTTTTAGAACAAGAAATTAAATGAACTGTTCAAAATAATGAATTTAGAAACCAGTGTTAGTAATTGATTTGTAATTGTAAAATTTAAAAGACAAGCCCGCTAGCTACTGCAGCTTCTCACAATGACTTCAATTTCTTAGTAATGCTCAAAAATAATCTTAACATCAACAAGAGTGTTAATGACTTACCAGGAGTAGGTTTGGTTGGCATTTATAATGCTTGAAGGAGGAGAAATTGGTTCATCATTCTTTGATCAATTGTTCCTAACATTGAAATGTAAGACAACTAAAAGATTTTTTTAATTTCAAATTAATGCATAGTTTCACCTTGCCTGGTTCTGGTCCTGTAGCGATTCAGAATCACATTTACCAAGGGTACTTTGATAGTTTCTGCAGGCTTCCCAATCTGAGATACAGAGTTCTAGCAAAAAGATTGATTATGTAAATGCAAAGAATCAATGGATAGAAGATGATTTAAATGAGCACAATAAATGCAGCAAGAAACAGAACTAGTTTTAATCCACATAGTACCAAAATGTTAGAGGCTCTGATCTGCTTTCGAAATTTCTAAGCTTAGAAGATAATATTTAAAATACTATTATATGATTGGAGTCTTTCTCTTAAATTCTTAGGTTAATGTAATAAACCGGACTGGACTAGGAGGTGTGACGTCCCTTGTCTATGTGTGTGTTACTCATGGTAGATTTCAAATGATAACAAAAACAAAGTTTGTATTTTGTTTGACATTATTTGTAAATTGTGTATTTATATTCCTTGTACATTAAACTACAAGTGTCTATATTTTCTAGAAGTGATTAAGTTGGTTTAAGGTGGAATGGAAGGAAACCTGAGAAAAAGTCAGTGTTTTTGTAGTTTTTATGGCAACATTTTCTTTTGGACAAAATAATTAAAATTTTGCTCCAGTACAAACATTGAGTTTAATTTTATTTGCATGGTGATATCAACAGTTGTTGAATATTTTTCAAGGGTGTTCTGGAATTTAATGACAACTTTTTCTCTTAATTTAAAAAGTTTGTTAGATAATATCACCATGCTCATAACAGATATTCAACAAATGTTGATATCAACATATTAAGAAAATTAAACCCTATGTTTGTATTGGAGAAATATTTTTTTTTATTTTGACCGAAAAAATGTATTATTATTATTAGCACCGCGTCTTACTACCCGTTCGGGTTAAACGCACTTACGCTAATGTGTAATGGTAGGGTGATTGTGAGATGAAATGGAGGACCTACAGTTTAACGTGGAATCCGAACCACGGTGGAGGCCTGGCATTCCCCACATTCACAAGATGTCTTGTCAGAGGTGAAGGAAGGGTTTGGTAATCAGATAAATCTGTGCCGGGACCGAGGATTGAACCCCAGCCGCCAGCACAGAAGTCTGACACCTTACCCCTAGACCACCAGGTCACCAATACCGAAAAAAGTTTTTCTATAAAAAAACTGCAACAACACTGGCCTTTTATGGCGTTCCCTTCCATTCCATCTTAATGGTGTAAGTATAAAAGAATTTGGTAGTTCTAGGTGATTTAAGCTATTAATCCATGTTTTTCTTTGTATCTTTATACTTTTAGTGCTATTTATAAATATAAATGTTATAAAAAGTAAAAGAAATTACAACATAGATCCTAAGAAGATAATTTTTATTTTTAGAAGCAAAAAAAAATAAAATCAAAGGATAACTTTAATTTACTAAGTTCTGACCTCATGGCCTGAGTAGTAGTAATCCCCACTACTATCTGAGCTACCGTCACTGGTTTCCGATAATTGATGAACACGTTTGGTTGGACCATCACTGCTACACTCCGAGTTAGTGTGCGAGCGTGGAGTTGTGGCTGCTAGTGGTAACATAGCTAGTTGAGATAAGTCTTTACCTATTAAACTACCATTTCCATCTGAAAAAAAAAGAATAATAATAATACTTAGCACCGCGTCTTACTATCCGTTCAGGTTATACGCTTTAAGTACTAATTACTCTAATGGATTAGGACTTGGGAAGGTTGAATTAGAGGAGGTGAACCCGCATTTGCGTGGAGGGAGAGTGGAAAAATATTTAGGAAAAACCACCCCCAGTTCACCCGACCAAGATTCGAACCTCGATCTCCCCATCCTCAGCAGTCGAGCTCAACACGACAAGCGCGTTAGCCAACTACGCCACCGAGGCGGGTAAAAAATGAATAAAATGGAAGAAAATTGACCACAGATGATAGGAATTATTGCTTACTATTAGAGCAGTTGTTTTAGATAAAAGTTGTTACAACAAAAAGCCCAGTGATATATAATTACATTAATAGCTATCTGAATTTTCACAACTAATAATGACCATACACTCTATCTACTAACCAGATTGACAACTTCAAGTGTGTATATAGTACAATTGGTTTTTAGTTTACTAAAATTATCAGCCATATAGTCAATGACAATGTAGTTTATTTGAGGTGGTATTGATCTGCTCAATTACTAAATCAAAATATCATTTTATCGTAATGTATGTGGTCTTTATGCATCAGTGGATATTAAATTAATAACTTTAAAAATCTTCTGGAATCCATTTTTTGTTTCAATGTGTCTTACTATTATCTGCGCTGTTTGCAAATATTAATATTGATAGTAAATGAGTTAAGAATATTTGCTTAATCATTTGTAGTTACTTTTAAAATAGCTTGAATTTCATGATTATTTGATGTGAATACAAAATTATGTTTAGTTTCGATGTGAATATTTTGTTATGAAGTTGCAATCAAGGTTTACTGAATTTCACAATCCAAGACTACTTAAAAACAGTATAATTTATTCTAGTACCTTTTCTTTTCTTTTGACTCATGGATGCTTCCAATTCAAACATCCATTGACATACAGAAGCATGATGAATAGTAGAGAATTCTGGGAAATAGGCTGCCATCATTTCACAAAAGCCCTCCACATCAAAGGCCTCCTCCACACTAGACTCAGAACCCAGATCTTCCAGTATACTGACGACATAACTGAGGACTATTTCGTCGATTGAACTAAAATTAACAGCAGATCATAAACATGTCTGTAGTAAATGTAAAGTATTGATAACATTTTAGTTAAGAGTTAGTTATGAAACATTTGCACTAAAGCAGCACTAAACAGTGGCCGTGGTCCGCAACATTGAGAAAAATAAAAAGGTTTAATTATACATAATATTTTATAGATACTCCTTGCAAAAAACATAAGAATCTAACAAATCTAGTATATTGATTGAAAGTGTCTGTGCACAGTGTGTGAATTTTCACATAGTTACTTACACTAGTAGGAAAAGGATAAAGAAGGTATAACTTAAAGGTATTGTGCCTACATTTGAGTAGAATATTGGAAACCATTTGGGGTAGAAAACTTAAGCCGAGGAATGAGATCCAACCATCATTTGAATCTGCTTGAAGAGCAGTTGACATCTACATAACAGTAGCCCAGCAAGAGTTTATAACCTATTTGTGATTTGAAGGAAGGCTTGGACTGTTGAATGCCTGGGGCCAACAAAAGTCCCACAACTATAGTCTCGGCCCTTAAGTGCACCTGACCGGAATTTGAACTTTATTCTTCCTCTCACCAGCAAACCAGACGAAACTGACACCTTTGGACTTGTGCCCACTAGTGCAGATGAGTGAAAGTTTAATATTTATCAATGTTATGTGACATTTCTACTAACTAATTGAATAATTAAAAATGGCAGAGTAATTGAAGTAAAAAAATATTACAAGTGATATACTCAACAAAATATAAATACTCAAAATCAGGCAAAGTCAAAATTTCTTCTAATTGATCCATTCTTAAATTAACAGCGGTATTTGCTACTACTTGCTAGCTGATTATTAAACAATGATTTGTTGAGCACTTTTATAATTCTATTTGAATGATTGTAATCTTATTTTATATAGGTTTAATATAAAGTCCTCAAGTTTCTAACAAATACAATTTCGATTATGATCAACTATAATCTTACATTTTTTGACAAAAGTTTAAGGAATAAGATCTGAATATTTTCTCAGAGTAAAAACCTTTATTTAATGTTCAGTGATGGGTGACACCTTAAATGTGCTTTTTTTTTTATCCAAGATGGTTTGTTTTTATAATTTTATTTTAGGTTTAAGGTTTTATAAAAATAATTCACTAAACAGGCTGTCTAGCCAAAGTATATTTTAAAATTTCCCAACTTTTCCAGAGCCCATTTCTAACTCTTCCAGTCTCTCTCTCTCTCTCTCTCTATATATATATATATATACAGGGTGTATCAGAGAAGGCATGGAAAAATTAAACAGGATATAGGGGATGCGCTACCGAACATTTTGAGATAGGAGGGAACGTGTGTTGTGTGAAGCCAGCTGAGTGGAATATGGGCCTAAACATGTTTAGCACTGTATTTCATAAAGATAATAAGTTTTAGAGTAACATTCAGCTTGCAAATGTTTTGAATAAAATATTTTTAAGTAAAACATAAAATTAATTGATTTCAACCATGTTTCCTTTAAACAGTTCAAGTTATAGTTTACCGACAAAAAAAAAAAAATCCTAATTTCCATTTTTAATGCCATCGATGTATTCAGAGGCCTCAAAATCCTAGTAAAAGACATAATTCAAGACATATTTCTCCCCATATTGCAAAAATGAAATAAAAACTTCCCGATTTTCAAAATGGTGGCATTACAGGGGGCTAGGAGGCTCAATTAGTCTGAGACTATTTTTTTATGGATTCATCTCATCCATTAGGTCTCACCCTCACCCCCAGCCCCCGGTAAGAAAAAAAGGTTCTGCAATTTTGGAAAAATGATTTTGTAATTTTAAAAAATTGGCGCCTTTTTGAATTGTAAAGGACATTTTAATGGGGCCCCTATCTAAAATGATTTACTTTTATCAAAAGTAAAATCCTGAAAAGTCGCTTGCTTGTATCATCATTTGCAGTTTGTTTTCGTTAAGGACACAGACTAATATGAGAACTATATAATATAGTAGGTGCAATGACAAAGTATTATTTTTGTGCAGCACCTTGTCTTACTACTCGTTCAGGTTATATGTTTTTGTACTAATTACACTAATGCTTTTAGGGATTAGGAAGGTTATATTTAAAGGTAGTGTACCATCATTTGCATGGAGGGAGTGTGGAAAACAATTTTGGAAAAACAAACCCTCAGTACACCCGAATGATATTCAAACCTTGATCTCCCCATTATCAGCAGTCTGGTCTACTGCGAGAGTAGCACGTTAGACCATGTGGCCACCAAAGCGGGTAAAGTATGATATTTAAAAATTACAGCATTAAAATTAATATAAAATCAACATAATGAAACTATGTCCACAAGTCGCATAGCATTAGCAACACTAGATAAACATTGCATGATCTATTATTACAATGTTCTGGTTTTTTTTAACATTTATCACAGATTTTGAGAGCATTTAATATTTATTTAATTAATTGTTTATCAGTTATTGCATCAGGATTTATTCAAAATATGTGTCCATATAAGAGTTCTGATACAAGACTTTTGGCTTTAAGTTGAGCCTACCAATGAATGCTCGGCTATAACCAAAAATTTTAATGACAGAGACATAATTATTACATATTAACATATTTATTTGACGATGTTGCCACTATTTAATTGCCACTATTTAATTGCCACACAATTTCTTGTGTTTTCTAGAATTTCCATTAAGAGAGCTCATTTTTCTTAACACTTTATATTGAAGTATAACTTTAGTTTTTATCATTTTTCTAGAGTAAAGTATCACTGGTTTTCAAAACGAAATAATTTGAGCTTGACTGGGAAATACGAGGTTTGGCTATTAAATAACCGGACTGATTCTCTAAAAAATTGTATTTACAAAATTATTCATTGGATTTGTTATCACCTTCAATGTGGTCCCCTCCCCGATCCCTATACCTCACCATACGAATCTTCCACCGTTGGAAGCAATGTTTCAGGTCCTTTTCTGAGAGGCTGTTCATGAGCTTCGTCGCTTTTTTCTCCACAGCATCAACAGACTCAAAACGGGTTCCTTTTAGTGCAGACTTGTCTTCGGGAACAGAAAAAAGTCACAATGGGCTGGATCAGGTGAGTAAGGTGGATGTTCCAACACCGGAATCTTGTGGTTCACCAAAAACCTCTGGATAGCCAGTGCTTTATGTGCTGGTGTGTTGTCCTGATGAAGAATCCACAAGCCGTTCTTCCACATTTCAGGTCTTCTTCTTCTTCTTATACGTTCACAAAGGGTTGTCAAAACCTCCTTATAATAAACCTGGTTAACAGTCTGACCTTCAGGTAACCAATCAATCTGAACAATCCCTCAGACATAAAAAAGATTTCCCAAGTTTTACAAGAAACTTCACGTTGACACGCTGCTCACCTTTTACACTAAACATAATTCTGATGGAGCTCAGGGACACGGTCCACTTCGAACAAAGGCTACAACCAAAATGTTGGTCACACGACCTTGAAATTTGGAAGGTAGAGGGTTAAAATAACATAGATCAATATCTAACCCTGCTGGTTGTTGCTGAGACCTCGGGTAAGTGGCAAAAAAATGAGTCCGGTTATTTAGTAGCCACACCTCGTATATGCAGTCACTATGCAATCCAATATATTCGAGAAAGCAAGAGCTTAATATGTTTTGGTGTAAAGGGTAAACACAAGATAAAGCTATTTATAGGTACAGCATTTGACCCTGGGATAAAATTTGACACCTTATGGGGCAAAAAAAAAACTTTGTTGGCCACAGTTGTTGAATAATTTACCCATCATAGATAAGAGATTAACTTAGGGGGGTGGATTAAGGGGCATGGATGGGAGTTAAAAATTGTGGAATTTGCCAAAAGAGTCGGCTTGGCTGCACTCGTATAACACTTAAGCAATTAATCAAAGGCAAATATCAACATCATAATAGGGAGAACTGTTTTGAGTCTTTGTGCTTAGTATTACATCTAATTTATTTTCTCTTCAATATGTATGCTATTCAATATTGTTGGTTAGATGTTCAAATTTACAAATATTCCATTCTTAGTTTTTTTTAGAAATTAACTTATTTTTCCAGACAATAAAATCTCTTAACATTACTTGCTCTTACGGTTTTCCAAATCAACCATGTTTGAGTAACATATCTGAATATATTTCATTATTTTCATAGAAATTTCAACCTATGTACCATACACTGCTCCATTTATACTGAAAGAATATAGTCTTACTTTGACCATATAGAATTTAGTGCAACTTTAAAGATAGGGTCATAGTGTTATCTGTCACGGTAAGACTTCTACCTTTCAGCGTAAATGGAGTGTACAAAAGATCTAGTGAATTATTTTTATCAAAATGTTCCTGTTTCAATGCATTTTAAATGGGGAAAAAGCACTTTTTTTTTCCTTTGGGAAGTTATGATAAATCAAATGTTTAAGGAACTTTCCATGTTTTAAATGTATTCTGTGATTTGTGTTAAATTCAATAAATACAATGAACTGCTTTGGCGGCTGCACTCTCGCAATAGACTAGACTGCATATGATAGGGAAATCGAGGTTTAAATTTAGGTTGGGTGTACTGGGGGTGTTTTTTTCCTAAATGGTTTTCCACTCTCCCTTCACACAAATGCAGATACACTTCCTCTAAAATTCAACCTTCTGAAACCCTAACTGATTATCATAATTAGTACATAACCATATAACCTGAACAGGTAATGAAACGTGGTAGTAAAAAAATGGTATTCCCCAATGAATTTAATGCTTACAATTTTTAAAATATACATGTTTCTAAACACAACTATTCTTTCTGCAAAGAGTTATCTGAGATTCTAACAGCTGTTGTCATTTCTCACTTTCAATGTAGTATTTTTTTGACAGTTGGCTAACCTGTTTGTATATTGGCCATTCTGTTTAGGAATGGGAAGATAATCAGTGTAACCGACCATCTAGAATCAAGCTTGCCTACACATAATTCCAGATTATGTATTATAAACAAATGCTATGAACATTGGGAGAGTAAAGAATTTTGTCTAATAATTAGCAATTCATATCAACTAATATAAACATCTTTAAAATACCTACTTGAACAACTAAAAAATAGACAAAGTCTTAAATTCTGTTAGAATAAATTGGAAGAAATTACCTTCACCCTTTAATAATATCTTCCTTTTTTTAATAATTAAACCTGTTTGAGAAATGTATATATTTGTACAATAATATGTCTAGTCTGCATTAAGACAATTAATTACAAATATAAACAATAGGCCTATATATAATAACAATTAGCAGGCTATTTAAATTATTTTGTGGGGGCTAGAAAATGTCCTGATCTTATCATGGAAATAGATCCTTTGATAAAAAATAATCCAGGTCTTGAGCTCTTGAAAGGGAACATGAATGTAGTTGCTTGCCATTTTGTGACATTAGAATGATAGAAAAACACAGGCCAAGAGAGGAATTAATTTAAGTTTTAGTTCATATTAGAATGAAAGGTAAATTAACAGCAAGGAATTATTATGCTTATTTGTGTATCCACACTTATAAACTAACTTAATATATTAAGTGCCTAACACAAATACTTCAAAGATAACAATTTGTGTGCATTGAAATAAATTCACAATAAAACACCCAAATATTATCACGTTAGAGATTTTAGTTCCTCTTTGTATTTTCAAGTGTCTCATATATACCCAATCAATGAAAAATATAAAGTGGCTGGGATTGATAAGCAATCATGGTATCTATTTTTTCTCCCTGCAGTTAAAAGATGAAGGTATATTCTGAATTATAAAAAGTAAGTAAAAATGATGGACCAAGAAGAGAAAATGTTTAAGAGTACAATGCGCAACCAAAATACAAAAACTATGCAGAGTTCCGTAGCGATTGGAAAAGACAATAAACTGTTGGAAGAATAGCTTTCAGTAATAGGGATATTCTGTATGAGCTCAAAATGCTTATTTCTACATGAAGAACGTCAGAGACATCAACGAAAATAAATATTGGCCAATGAAATTGAAGCATGTGTTATAGAAGAGATATAATTAGCATAAAAATATAGTGTATTAAGTGTGTAGTGTACCATTAAATAACAGGCAGTAACATGAACGGCAACAATACCTGTTGATGGTGGATAGTCCCAAAGATAATATGGCTATTGCTATTTAGTAAAGTCGAGTTTAATGAAAATATATGACTACTACTACTACAACAAAGGAATTTTTATTTATTGATAAGAAACAAAGCGCGCTCTATTTATAAATTGGGGTTTGGTGACTTAGGACCAAAACATCACATTGTTTCTGAAACTGGTCAGGATCTTATATTGAAGTGGAATCGAATATAATTGTTGAAGGGTTTTGGATCTGCAAAGAACATGACAATCTTTATTTAAAGAAATATGAAAGAGATTGTGACTAAAGTCCTCAAGTGCCCATCACTTAAAATACAACATTTAGGAGAATAGTTGAGAGAATTGAATGTGCCACCCATGTTGTCAAAAATCTCACCAAAATCTGCGTGCCATGGCTAAGGTGATTCCGCCAAACACCTTAACAAGTCTTGTATTGTTGCTCTAGCTTGATGTTCAAAAGGTGCCATATCTCTGAACAAAGGAAATAAAAATAAATTAGTGAAGGAGATTAAGAACGTTTCAGATTTGGTTTTCAGCAATCATAAATATTGTCGCTTGGAATTCAGTTCTAAGGGTAGAAGAGTTATGGTTCTGTGCGCACTGAATATCCTTGCACATCAGGTGCTAGTGAGGGCATGTCTGTTGGTGGCATGAGTTGGTGCAAAATCGCACACTTTAACAATGGGGTTGGACAGTATTTATAATGAAAAATTTATGTCAGTAGTAGTAGTAAAAAGCATAGGAGGTAAACAAATCAATCAAAACAAACAAGGTTCATACTCGCAACAAATTACTGCTGCTGGTTTAAGCTTTCAGTTACGCCACAAATGGCATGGTCCCTCTATGAAACAAGTAAGAGGTATTAGACCATTTATAAACACCTTTATTAAACACCTAGCGGCACAGAGAAAAGTAAAGCAAGATGAATGCGAATGAGTACTGTAGATATGCATGCTCAGGCCAAAGAAAGAAATAATTATTGAAGCCTCATGGTGACAGACTATGGACCACACTCCACACAATTGCTGGCCGACAATGTCGAGTTGTAGCGATTAAGATATGTTTTTGACATCTATAAACTTAGCCGATGAAGAGATACAAAAGCTCAGAATCTAAACCATTTATAGATGCTATAGAATACAACACCTAACAGCTTCTCATTTTAAGGACTCAAGATAATTCTATCCAGTCCACCTCATTACACCCTTTCCCTTTCTTGAACTAGTTCTAACCAGTCGACCTCCTTACACCCTATCTCTTTCAGGCCCATTATCCTCCCATCTGCGTCTAGGTTTTCCCAATGGATTTGCAAGTCAGTAACCTAAACAAGGGTCTTCCATTTCTGCTGCATGCTCTGCTCAACTTAATCTGTGAGATTTAATTGTCCTAACAATATTGTGTGATGAGTAGAGGGTATGTAACTCATTGATATGTAGCCTCATCTACTAACCAATATTATCCATTTTTGGGACAAATAACTAGGTTTAGTTATAACATTCAATTGTAATGAGCTAAGTCCCAAGTTACAATTGTTAAAGTAGCCAAATTCTTTGAAAATACAGTAGGCTCTAATACTAAAGGAAAGTAATTAACTCTATAATTGTACTGAAGATCTGTGACTGTAAACATGAATGTTTAATTTCTTTCGTATAAATTGTTATCATTCTTGATTTGATTTTTCTGTAGCAATGTTATATTGTGTGGGAGTTGGGGTAGGAGGAGGGGGAGGGTAAGGGGTAGGAGAGTCAACTATATGTTTGTCTGTACTGTTTATGTTTATATTTATGAATCCATGGGTACAGCTTTTTTTATTTATTTTTTATTTAGCACAGCATCTTACTACCTGTGTGGGTTATACGCTTAAGTACTAATTACGTTAATGGATTAGGAAGTGGGGAGGTTGAATTTAGAGAAAGTGAGCCCGCATTTGCGTGTAGGGAGTGTGGAAAACCATTTAGGAAAAAAAATCCGTTCACCCGACCGAGATTCTAACCTCGATCTCCCCGTCCTTGGCAGTCAAGCTCAACACAGCTAGCGCGTTAGCTAACTACGCCACCGAGGTGGGTCATGGGTATAGCTGATTGTGTCCCTGTCTGCTGGGAAGCATGTGCACAATCCTGACAGTGTATTTTTGAACACTACTAGGTTTTATATCACTCCATTTTTACAGCCTAAGTTCTAGATGAGTGGTTATGAACTATTTTTATTTTTGGTCCCCAACATACTTGTTTTTGTCACGAGTCCTTGCGGGTGTGTGGAACCTGCAAGTTGGCAACACTACAGGCGGCTCAGGCATCCACAAAGAGATTTCACTCAGTTTAACAAGAAATGTGTTTTTTCTTATCCTATAGTGGACCACTAATTGAACTTTTGTCTAAGAATCAACAGGCTCAAACTCACTTCACTGTACACATGGTTTAAGGTGCTCTTCTTGCAATATACTAGATATGATGGGGAGATTGTGGTTCGATCCAGATTGAGTGTAGTGAAGGTGGTTTTCCCTAAAGGGTTTCCCTTTCTTTCCAAGCAAATGTGGGTACACTTACTCTAAATTCAACCTTCCTCATCCCTAACCCATTAGCGTAATTAGTTCATAGGTGTACAACCCAAAGGCGTGGTAAGATGCGGTGTTTAAAAAAAAGTTCAAGTTTCTATTTAGTTATTCAATGACTGTGAACCATTAAATTTTCTGAAAAATAAATATCTTAACTCTTTTCCTGCCATGGGCTTGGAACAATTTGTATGTTTGCCCAAACATGCCCTGGCCTGGGCATTAATCTGATGTTTCATTGCAATATGTTATTGTAATGTCATCTATCAATAACCCAATGTAGAAATAACAGAGACTAACTCACTTTCACATGCAAGCGCACACTGAGCGGAAAGAAGCATAGTTTGTTGTAAGGTACTGAGCGCCCCACCCCCTTTTCCTCATTTGTTGTGCACCAATGGAAATTACGAGGAGGTATGATAGAACACATAGATAAGAACATGTAAAAGATAGAACATAAACATATATCTATGTGTCCTATCATTCTTTAAAATTCCTCTCTTTTATATGTATATTTTTTTGTTTCCTCTTTTAGGAAGTTGCGTTGCACATTTCAAACTCCTCCCTGACGAGTTCCGATAGAATGAAACCTAGGTCAGGGGATTGGGCGGTGACTATCGATTTTATTTAAGAGGTAACCATTACCTCTTTGTCCAATAGCAGCAATGTAAAGTGTGAACTGTGTTCTTCTTTTCATTGTAAAAGCCATATTGTGTTCGTCCCTTTTATATGTTTCATGTACAACAAAATTATGTCTACTCTAATTCATTCTTATTCAGTTCTGTAATTTTATTCAAATTTTGTATTTTACCATTTAAAAGAATATAAGCTAATAATGTAAATGACAATTTTCTTTTAAAAAATATGCCACCAAATGAAATTTGAACTTTAAAAAAAATATATTTCGTAAAGTGGCATTGCACAAAAAATCTGAAATGTGAAGGGCGATGAGGTCTAAAGAATTTTGGGAACCCCTACTCTAATGTGTTAGGGATGAGGAAGATTGAATTTATAGGAATTGTACCCGTATTTGTGTGGAGGGAAATTGAAAAATCATTTAGGGAAAACAGCCCTCAGTACACCCAACCAGGATTGAGCCCAAAATCTCCCAATCATCAGCAGTGTAGTCTATTGCAAGAGTGATGCCCTAAGCCATGCGGCCATCAAAACTGTTTGTTTTTTATAAATTAGGTAACTTACCTAATATAATAATTACATAACTATTATTTTTAGCCCTACAGATAAAGGGGGTGACTGGGTGTTTTGTAAAAAATATATACTATTGTGAATTTCATTGAGACAAGTAGGGCTACTCTTAGAACAAAGAGATGTATTAGATCACAGTATGTCTGAAGTAATATCAATTTCCAACAGTAGGTTAATTAGATGGGTCTCCATTAGTGTTTTAGATGCTAGAAATTTATCTGCTAAAATTTGTATGTTGAAAAAAATATACATGCTACACAAAAATTTACTAAATTTAAATATTTGGTAAGGAGTAATAATAATTGATAGTAAGGTTATATCTTCTTTTTTATTCCCTTCTCCTTATTTTATATACTTGAATATGGCGAAAAATCACTGAAACATGTCATCATAGAATAAAAGTATATAAAATAAAGAGAAGGTAATAATAAAGAAGATATATCCTTACTATCAATAAATTTAAATAGATAAGGGATATATTTCCTAATAGTAAATTGGAATAGAAAAATTCTTTAATTTTAGCATCTTTAAGAGACTAGATATTTTAAATACTTTCTTCCCCCTTTTCTTATAGGAATTTATCAAAAAATTCAAGAAAATGATTAGGTATTAAATCAGCCGAGTCTTAAGCATTAGTGAATAAAAACTACCCATACTTGTAAAATTGGTGAAAAAGACTAACTAGATTTTTTGGAAACTTAAAATAGTTTGTCCGAGTAGAATTTTAGAACACAGCTGTGTGGATTGAAAAGGTTGTGAAACATTGCCTGAATCAGACTTGCCAATTACAAAATTTTCTAGATGCAGGGCCTACCAACATACATATAGCTTACCTCTTTTTTAAGAGTAAAAGTATACTGTAACTAATCTCCTTTAAATTTCAATATTTCACCTGATGTGTGCTTATATAAATGGAAGAGACAGGTATTCAACCTATTTTGAGCTAGTTATATCCAGTCCACCTAATTACACCCCATCTCTTTCAGATCCATTCTAATTTTATCCTCTCTTCTCATAGGGTTTGCCAAACAATACCCTGAACAAGGTTCTAAAGTCTCCCATTCGCAACGCATGTCCTGCCCATTGTAATCTATAAGATTTTATTATCCTTCTAATGTCTTTTGTGAGTACAGGGTATGTAAGCCATAATTATGTAACCTACTCCATTCCCTAGTAGCCTCATCCCTTTAAAATGGCTTTAAGATTGATTCAGTTATTTGATTTTATTTGTAAGCCCAGCTTAAGTGTAATAGACTAACATTTTACTAAATAATTTTGTAACTAAGGTGTTATATTTAAAACATTATATCCCACATTTAACTAGTTTAAGACTTGATTATTTGTAAAATCTGTTTAGTAATCAACTAGTCAAATTGAAGACAATTCCTTCATTATTAGTAAAGTCTAACCTGGAATGGGTGAAGTAATAAAAATCTAATTTTTAAATAAATTTTTTTAAATAATTAAACAAAATAAAAAAAACTCGCCTGAGATACAGAATGTCAGTTGGCCATCTTGCTTGGAAAAGAGTGTGAATCTGAGTTTAATAACATCTGTCCCACCTAAAACTATACCCCATAGAATTGTTTTTGCCAATTACCAATAATCATATACAACCACACCATATTTCACCTTTTTTGTAGAAAACCCAACTCTTGCAAATGAGACAATTGTATTTTTATCTTGCTTGACGATATATTTATCATCTACTAATTAAATCACATGATGAAAACTCATGCATGTAGGATTACCCATCCAAACTAAACTAATTACCAATACCACATCCCTAAGATGAAGTTACAAATTTAAAAGCCCATATTATTTTTTTAAATATTATTATTATTGTGATACAAACCTAGCTTTAAAACCTTCCATAATGGAATAGGTATATATTAGTATAATTCTTATCAAACCTAGCTTAACCCTAGCCTATCATGTGATAATATTGATTAAATAAACAATTTGTTTGTAGGAAAAGATTACATTTAACACAGAACATCATAGGCTAATACACAACTTTGGCAATATTTTTATTTCTACATGTATTTGGTGATTTTTCGGAGTTATGTTTTAATTGTCTTCAAAATAATTATCAAACTTTATAAATCTTGGTATTATTTGATTTTCCATCTTCTTAAGTACCTATCTTAAAATAAGATAATACACACAAATTGTAACAAAACTAAAAAACATTTTATATATGTACATACTAGGCCCTATATATTAGGAAGTTTCTTTCAAAGTGGCAATATAACATTTCATGTAAACAATTCATTACCTTGAAAAAATTGTACTTTGTTGAGGGCAAGATTTCTAAAATGATAGTAGAAATAGGATTTTGGAAATTTTCTATTAAAGTGTGGTATTACCTCAAGCTCAAATCACCTTAGATAGTTTTAACACACATGTCAAGAGTCCACCAATTTTACAGGCTTATTAGGTCTAGCACGTGAAAATATTATGCATTTTACCTTAATTGAGCACTAGGTATATGCTTTCTCACAAATTTAAAGAGAGATTCTTTGATCAGATCTTCTTGTTCTGCTAGGGTTGGTCTGCTCATTTTAGTCACCTGCAACACAAACCAGAAAATCTTTAAAAATATTATTTGATTGAGGTGGATCGATATTATTTAACTTACTTGAAAAACCACATTAAGAGTATAACAGAAGTATAAGCACCCACAATTATTAGCTATTCTAATGTGAGTTACTGAGTCTGGCATGTTTGAATGACAGGGGCGGGTTTCTGTTTACATGATGGTCTTGCTTCAGCCGATCAAAGTTTGGTTAGGAAGCCTTGTGTGTGTGGGTTGAAGGTGGCTACTAAAGTTTAAAAGCAAAATGTACGTTCATGACTTAAAATCAATTAAGAGAAACAACCCACCAAAAATCTCACCCCTTTTATTGAGTAGTTATTAATTTGTAGTATAATATTAGCCAGGAATACAAATTCAACAAACTGTGTATTGACCGCACTACTGCGATCTATTGATATTGAACGGAAGTAGACTTAGGACAGGAGAAGTAATCAATATAAATATTATTATATATTACTCTTGCATGGATTTTCAAATAGCTACTATTACTATTAAAGTAATTAATGCTCTCATTTGGAACTAATGTTCGACTATATGTTTATTAACGAATTATACTTTAATTAGTGCTATCGATAAATATAATATATTAAGTCTGCTTGGTTTCATTTTTTGCATATTCCGGTGTTTCTAAATATTAAAGCGCAGAGAAACGAACATTAAAATTTAATCTTAAAATATACATTTAATTTTTGGTTGGTAAGGAGACTTAAAGTTCAATATTTTAAGGTATAATGACTCAATTAAACTATTTAAAACAACATTTTCTGCAATAATGCTTTTTACTTTTTTAATAAATCTGATTTTAGACATCCGAATTAATTGTTGTTTGACTGACATTAATAAGACATTTAATTTAGTCGAAAGAGAAGACTGATCTGGGCAACACGAATTAAAATCCAACAGAATGATATGTTATTTCTATTATAGGTTTGCCATCATCTCCTCAGACGAATTAAAGTTCATCTACTCCACAACTATTACAGTGAAACGCCTATCAATGAAAAAGTAAAAAAGGAGGTAAGGTTCAGGAGTGAACCAGTTACTTCCGTAGGACGTCCTACTTAAAACAAATAGTTTGAGGGTGGCTGTATTATCTGTCTAGTTCAGCTCATTATTAATGCATCCTCAGATTTCCCCTTGGAATATATTTTTTCTAACACTATCATATCAATTACTAAATTATAGCTACCCGCCCACCACTTAGGCAAATCTGTCACTACCTAATGGTGGGTTGGGTTAGGTTAGGTTAGGTTAGGTTAGAGCAAAAACTTTGTAGGTTCCTTTTTAGTTGTTTATTAGACCATTGAATGGAAGTTACCTAGAATGTACATAGTGTGATATATATATATATATATTTTTTAACAAGTTGTAGTTTAGAGACTAGAGTAATTAGATTGAGAAAACCTTCCTACTATCTGTATTCTATCTTTCATCTGTCTAGGTGTTGGCCTAGCCTAGATCAAGACCATCTACAACACTCAGACCTTAATGCATAATAAACATGGACGCCATATAGGTTGAAAGAAAACATAATACTATTTTCCATTGAGTATATATAATATATAATAATATACATCAGTCGATGTTTGGCATCGGTGCTGGACGGTCGTGCTTTGTGCTGCTTTGAACCGTGACGTGGATAATAGTGTTGTGGGAACGGTGGGATCCGGAGATGAGTGCGATGTGGATTCGGCTATTACCGAACTATATTCAACTATTCGACAAAATTCTCAATCCAATGCCATAGGTTCTAAATCGGGTCGTTCAAGATCACCATCTATAATAAAATTATGAAGAAAGCAAAATCTAGTGTAGGGCGTATTGCGGTCAAACCAACGGGACAGGCATCGGCCAAAGATCCCAAAGTAGATAAAGCTAAGGAGAATCAAATTGGGACAATTGTATCAGCTGACAGGATAGCAGTAGAAATAGAGGATGTATTCAATTCTTCTAATCCAGGGCCGTACAAAATTACATTTTCAAATACATCGGAACTAAACATTCAGAATCTGCAAAATAGGAAAGGGACTATTTCCTAAGTATAAGAGTGTAGCTAACATAGTGCCGGCAGGGAAAAACCAAATTGTTGTTGAATTGTTATTTATTAAGGAAGCTAATAGTTTTATGGTAGATAGGGAACTGCATGATCTTTTAAGGTTTCAGTTGACAGGGTGGGTCGTAATGAACATCGGATAGAAGTTATACATAATATTCCACTAGATTATTATTATTATTATTATTAGCACCGCGTCTTACTACCCGTTCGGGTTATACGCACTTACGCTAATGTGTAATGGTAGGGTGATTGTGAGATTAAATGAATGACCTACAGTTTAACGTGGAATCCGAACCACGGTGGAGGCCTGGCATTCCTCACATTCACAAGATGTCTTGTCAGAGGTGAAGGAAGAGTTTGGTAATCAGATAAATATTTGCCGGGACCGAGGATTGAACCCCGGCCGCCAGCATAGAAGTCTGACACCTTACCCCTTGACCACCAGGTCACCGACGATATTCCACTAGAGTTTTCGGAGGAATTTATTAAGGAAAAGTTGGAGAAAGAAAGTGAATCTTCAATATTGCAGGTACGACGTTTCAATAGGCGCAATCCTGATACACCTGAGCGGTTTGATCCCTCTGGCACAGTAGCAATGACTTTCATTGGCAAAGAGCTACCATCTTGTGTCATCATGTGTTTCTCTAGGGTGGAGGTCAAACCTTATGTTTATCCAGTTACGCAATGTCACAATTGTTTACGTTTTGCACATCTCGCTGAAAACTGTCGTAGTGAGGGGCATAGATGCGCAAAGTGTGGAGGTGGTCATCACATAGAAGAATGTATACAAGGAACCCCAAAATGTGTTCATTGTGCGGGAGCTCATTTGGCGATTGACCGAACGTGTCCCGAGAGGATGCGACAGCGTCAAATCAAATCTACAATGGCTCGTCGCAATTTGTCGTACCGGGAGGCTGGTCAGGCTGTGGACCACAACTCTTCCTACAAGTCGCCCTATGCAACCAGGGAGGCCCAATTTGTCATGGACAATACTCAATTCCCAAATATGCCAATACGGTCACGCAATGTAACGTCCTACGTGGCGACTCATTCGAGTACCCCGGAATAGGTTGTTGGGGTTATGGACGGGGATTCGTCAGGAAGCTCTATCGAAGGAACATTAGACGACATCATAAGTAAGGGGGTGGAACAGATGGTTTCTAAAGTTGTATCGCTCCTAGTAACCGTGGCTTACCTCAGCGCCAGCGGAGTTAGATCTGCCAAGTTTAATGGCAACAATAATAGGGAAAATCCAAAAGTTGTTAAGGGATGTGCGACGCTTTAATAGCCATAATCGTAGAACTGCTAGGATCAAAGCAAGTAGTGGTGTCCAAAGTAATCTTGTCTGAGTTAAGTAAATATACATATAATAATAATAATAATATTTAGCACCGCGTCTTACTACCCGTTCGGGTTATACGCTTTAAGTACTAATTAATCTAATGTATTAGGAATTGGGAAGGTTGAATTAGAGGAAGTGAACCCGCATTTGAGTGGAGGGAGAGTGGAAAACCATTTAGGAAAAACCACCCCAGTTCACCCGACCGAGATTCGAACCTCGATCTCCCCGTCCTCAGCAGTCGAGCTCAACACGACAAGCGGATTAGCCAACTACGCCACCAAGGGGGTCATATAATAATAATAATAATAATAATAATAATTATTATTATTGTTATTATTTTATGGTTATTTATTTAAATATGATACAATGGAATTCTAGAAGCATTAGAAACGAAAAAGTGGACCTTAAGCAATTAATTTCTTCTCGTGATATCCATATAGTAGCGTTAAGTGAAACTTGGCTCAGGTACCAGGATAATTTTGTTATAAATAGATTTAAAATATTTAGGTCTGATAGACCTGCCCGAGCGGGAGGTGTCGCGCTGTTAATTAGGTCGGACATTCATTCTGTTTAAATAACATCGAGCAATTTTCAATATCCTTGGGAGTTTGTAGGGCTAAAAATATTTTCCGCAGGTAGAAAATGTACAGTTATATATTTATACAACCCTACACCGAATAACTTCGATAATAATTTATGGGATCAATTTGTCGGAGGTCTACCATCCCCGGTTATTATATGCGTAGACATGAATGCTCACCATGTGTTGTGGGGCACCCCTTACATAGATCGTTGTGGGATAAAAATTCATGAAACTTTAGCGGTGGTACCTCTTGTTATATTAAATACAGGGAAGTTTACGCGACTTAATAGACCTCCATATCCTAACACGAGCCCAGATATTACTTTTTATCCCTTAATTTTGCACCATACTTAACTTGGGATACAATTGGCGACTCCATGGGCAGTGATCATTTGCCAATTATTTTGACAATAGAAGCTCAGGTCCCATATAACTATAAAACTGTTCCTTTGTATAGGTCACGCAACTACAAAAAAGCAAATTGGGAATTATTTTCAATAAAAGTGGAGTTAACAGTTCAAAAATTAGTGGTGGACCATGATCCTTTAGTACAGTACGACAACTTTGCTAACGCGCTACAAAGCTCAGCTGATGCGGCAATACCAACCTCAAATGGTGGGGGTCATAGAAGTATTAAACTATGCCCATGGGGGACAGTCATGTTCTAAAGCGATCGCTCAAAGGAGGTTATCATTATATATTTTAAAACAAAATTTTAACCTTATTAACTATGAAAACTATTGTCGTACGGCAGCAGTTACGCGGCGAACTTTGCTACGTACGAAGAGTGATTCTTGGCAGTTATATTGCGAGTCTCTTTCCCCCGATGTATCTCTGACACATGTTTGGCATGAAATTAAATGGTTCAAGGGTATTGTTACAAACTTTGGGATCCCTACTGTTGACTTAGAGGCATGGGCAGAGTCATTCACTTGTAGGGTTATACCGGATTCAGTTATGTGTGTCCCATTGGAATTCCCCAATTTGGGTGTTCCGGAGATCGATAAACGTTTTACTGGTAGTTAATTAAGGGCAGCGTTGAATCGAGTGCGACACACAGCGGTTGGCCCAGACAATGTGTCCTATGGTATGTTGTCAAAATTGTCGTCTGTTTCTCAACGTGCGCTGCTAGAGATATTTAACTCTCTGTGGGAGGAGGGGGCAATACCAACGGCATGGAAAAATTCCTTTCTGATTTCCATTCTAAAACCGGGTAAAAGCGCGGAGTTAACAAGCTCTTATCGGCCTATTGCACTCTCGTCTTGCTTTGGTAAAATCATGGAACACTTAGTTAAAGCCCGTTTAGAGCAATTTCTAGAAATGAATGAACTCCTTAATCCTATGCAATTTGGGTTTAGAAAGGGACGTTCCACGATTAATAGCCTCTCTATATTAGTTTCTGATATTCAAATTGCTCTATCACAAAACTTATTTGTATCAGTTTTTTTTCCTGGATATACAGGATGCGTACGATAATGTCAAGCATTCTGTGTTATTTCATAAACTTTTTCGCCTGGGTTGCTCTAGCCAAATGTGTTACTGGCTAAGCTATCTATTTCATAATAGATTGTATACGGTAAATATAGGACAAGTCAGTTCATCTCCTAGAACTTAACGAAGAGGCCTACCACAGGGATCAGTGCTCAGCCCTATGTTACATGCAGTATCTTCGAACAATATTGATAACTCTTTTCCGGTTGGTATAACGACTCTACAGTATGCGGATGACGTGGTAATATACGCTCGGTCTTGTAACTTATCAGAAGGGGTGGGTAAGTTACAATCAGTATTTCCTTTGCTTTCAAATTGGTTGACAGCCCACTTTTTGACTCTAAATGTATATAAATGTTTTGCGGTAATCTTCACCCGACATAGAGTGCAAGTTAATTCAATTAGACTAGTTTATGAAGGCCGTCAAATTCAGGTACAGCCGACGATGCAATTTTTAGGCATGGCACTAGACATGAAGGGATTTTGGCTCCCTCATGTTTTGGAACTATCTGAAATATGTGACAGGTTTATAAATACTATGAAATTAGTGGCGGGTGCCTCGAGGTGTTCCCACCCATATACAATGTTACAAATGTACCGTGGGCTTATACGATCTCGACTGGAGTATGGGTGTTTTTTATATCACACTGTATCACGATCCACACTAGCAAAGCTGGATAAGATCCAATATGCGGCTTTAAGACTGTGCCTGGGCGCTTGTCGTACATCACCAACCAACGCAATCCTTACTGAAGCGGGAGAACTCCCTTTATTTCTTAGGCACCGTCTGTTGGTGGACAAGTTTTTTTACTAAAGATTGTTCAACTTCTTGTTATCTGCGACGCAGACTTTGGCTCCTTACAAATTATGTTGAAACAAAACAGTATTGGTTAAACAAAACATGCCCTTCTCTGGTGGATAGTTTTTTGGGTTTGAATGAACTCCGTCAATATATTTTTTCTCTTCCGTATTTGGTTCAGTGTATCACTGGGGGGCATGATGCACTCTGGGATGTACCAGTGATGTTATCTATTCCTGATTCAGGAATAAAAAGAGTTAACCATCCGATCGAACACAAGTTAAATTCAGTAAGGTATATGAAAGAAAGATGGAATAGACACAGACTTATATTTATAGATGGTGTTAGGAGGGGAGGGGAGCACGCCCTAGTGGGTGTGGCCTTCCACGACGGTAGTATTAATTATGGTCAGTCATATAGACTACAATCCGATGCATCAATATTTACATCGGAATTATTTGATATCCTACAGGCATTGAAATATATCTTATCTATACATCCTCATCTCGTAGTGGTATTAAGCGACTCCCGTAGCTCTTTGGAGTCTATAAGTGGCTTGTCAAGCCCTCCATCACACCCATTGCTAATTCAAATACTCGAAGAGAGCGCTAGAGGCTACGAATTGGGGTACCAATGGATTCCTAGTCACGTGGGATAATGGGTAATGAGAGAGTAGATAGTTTGGCATCTAGTGTAAATTTACTTTCCATTGTACAGGAAATTCCGTTACCGTATAGCGACTTAATACCGAGAGTAAAACAAAGAAGTCGGGTTAAATGGAGCGAATGGTGGGAGATCACATGCCAGCAGAAAGCAAAATGGTACTACGGGGTTTATGATACAAAATTAGTTACACTATAATTTTCAGGAGTTAAGGGCACTCGTAAGTTTATTTGTACAATAATCCGCCTCCGGCTCGGGCATGCCTACACGAAAGCCTGACTTTATTTGATGCGTAAAGTACCGTCCGCACATTGTGTGGTTTTCCACGTTCCGGAAACATTAGAACATATATTTATAACTTGCCCTGTACATCAATTGGCTCGGGGAATTTCACAAATCTGAATCCTCAATGTTACGATTGTATCTCACTGATTGTTTGGTTTAAGAAATTCAGGTTCATATTCACTGCTGAGCAAAGTTTGAAATAACGCGTACACAGGGTAGTCACAAAGGTAGACGGACATTTCAGCCCACCATGATTAAGTTCGATAAAATATGAAAAACTTTTTTATCACAAACCAACTGCATTTCTTCATTGGGCTGTAACATTAACCTACATTCATTACAGTTTCCATGTTTATTTAATTTTTCAATCACTTTCTTGCTGGTGTAACTTGCAATACATACAAGAATTTTCTGTATTTTTGGATGATCTGGAACTTGAGACATGTCATATATTCAGGTTCTAGATACTCCAGATTATCTGCTACAGTTTCCTTGCTACCTTTTTGAACTGTCGTTCTATAATTAAATTGTATTTCTCCAAACTTAACTGATTTGAGTTTTAGTACACTCAATACCTTCAGTTTCCTTTCAGATTCAAGAACCGGTTCTGCGGAGACATTATAGCTTCAGCCACTCAGTCTTCTGTAGGCACCAATTCTTCTTTCCAAACTGTTATTCTATAATTTGGCAGTCAGAATATATGCCCAGCCATACGTCTTAAATACATATTTGCATAACTCAACCACTGATCGAATAGTGTGGGTCATATCAATGTACGTATCATTAGTAAGTTTTCCTTCTGTGTCTGATAAGTGTCAGATATCTAAATAAGTTCGTAAATTGTGAAGGAACACCAGTTTTGAATCATTAATGTTAGTAATTGGAGTAGCATCAACATTTCTGGTGTATTTCGCCTCCATTGGGTGTTTAACATTATTAATTGTCCACCACTTGGGAAATAATTTTATAAACTGGCCATTACTCACATCAATACCTTGGTTTTTCAATGTTTCAAAAGCCACTATATACTTTAAATAAAAAATATTAACAGGTAAGGAGATATACTGACGCTCAATAGACGAAGCGTATAGAGCTTTCCTAGATAAAATTGGTGCGAGTTTTAACAATATATTTTTTTCTGACTGAAATAAATCTCTAAGATCTGAAAATTTTGCCTGGGTTGTTGTATATTCACACACAATGCTTTTGCCTTTATCAGTATTCGACATAATATCTAAAATAAAAAAACACCTGTTCCACATTTGGTATAGTAAATATCTCATTACATCTGTTCAACCAGGTATTACGGATGCACTTCAGAATATGAACAGTCTCAAACATAAGAAAAATTGGCCTTGAAGGACTAGCTGGATTTGGTATACAATTTTTAAGACTACCACAACACAATAGTTCAAACAGCTTTCTATTTATTGTCAGAAACTAAACATACACCAGGAAACCCAAGTTAATTCATCACATTCAATACTTCAATCGTGAAGTTATATAATGCATCAGCTTGTAGGCTTTTTACGGGGAAAATACCAATTACATCTTTGTTTTGTGAATGTAAAGACGAAGACATAAATACTTGCATAGTCATGGCTGCATTTACATCTACACCGTTTTCTGCCATTCCCAATATATTTCCTCCATTATATGTTATTTTATTATTAAGATAAATTTCACCTAGAATAACAGATACCACTCTGTCCTGACTCTGAAGAAACTTACTTTTTTCTTTCAAAAATGATTTATGTGAAGCTCCTATACCTGCGCTAATGGGGACAATTTTACCTAGAAATGTTTCAAATAAACATGATGTAGCAAATTAAAAACATTTGTCTCTCTTATAAATGGGTGTGCACCAGGAAATGAATAAGATATAGTTGCAGCCCAGATCAACATTTATGAGGAATATTTTATTTGTTTCACGAGTGACAGCTCCAATTGTTCCAGAACCAATTTTATTTTAATAATCATTCCTGCATCAAAAGGATTTGAATTTAATGCTTATTTGAAGAAGCTTATTAGAAGTTTAGCCCTATCACTAATATCAAAGATCTCATCACTATAAATCTTAAGATGAGTTAGCAAATTGTCTAATTTAGTCCATCTATCACACTTCAGATCATCTTGGCCTTCTAATTCCAAGATACTTTTGAAGCTTTCTGGAGGCAAACACACGTTTTTTTTTAGAAAACTTTAACACCCAAAGCATTAGTAATTTTAAAACTTACAGTTTGAGATGGAAAGCCGTCGATGTCTTGTCCTTTACTTTAATAAAAATAACATCGGCTTCATTCATTACCAAAATATATTGTTTTAGTGTCTCGTTTTATAAATTCACTTTTAAAATTTTCAGAATTAGAAATGATGTCTTTGTCACACCATTCTCTAAAATCCTTTTATTTTCTAATGAACAAACTTTCTGCACGAACGGCTGAATCTTTTCCATCCTTAGGGACCTTGACAGTGAGATATGAAGGTTGACTTGGAAATATACGCGGGTAGGCATCATCCCGAAGTTTTCGTTTTTTTACGGTGAACAGTGTTATTGATTCACCATTAGCCACAGGAAATACATCCTCTCTAATGATAAATTTGTCCACGAAATGTTTAATACACACTAATGTATTATCTGTCACTACAAATTTATCACGATGGATACATTTAATCAACTTCTCTCTCAGAACTCTATCTTTAAGGAAGCTAAATGCTGAAGTATCTGTAGCACCGTAATTGGATTTACAACCAGATACACAGCACGACCGACCGATTATAACAGTTAATACCACTTTTAAAACACGGGAAAGGAATATTTAAACACACAAACTACAATAACTTAACGAACGATAAAGTTTACCGGGTACAGCCACGTGTTGGAATGACAACCTAACGATATAGACGCAATTTTGACTACAAAGGATAGTTGCATTGAGTCGCCCATTGGCGAAAGTAGTTAAATCCACTTGAAATTATTTTTGGCTAGAGCCAAAAAACTTTTACAATTTTTCTCATTTAAGCTATCAATAAGAATCGTTTCTTAAAAAATAAAGAAAAATTCATTTTTTTATTTTACAAAATGTGTATAATATGGCATAAAAATTCCAATTTTTATTAAATAAAATGAAATACACTTGACTGTTTTTGCAACTGGACAAAGGATTAAGCTGATTTTGGAACTGGAGTGACCACCATTTATATTTTCTACACTGATGCAAAAACAGTTAAATCTTAAGTCATTTTTTGGACATTTAGTTACTTATTTAAAAAATACATCTTATACTCTTTTAAATTTATGTCGAATTCAAATGAAAATAAAACAACAGACAGAAGAAAACATGATTGGCCAAACAAGTTTCATAAAAGTTTTTTTTTAGTTCAATGAAAAGTAAAATTTTGAACATTTTTTAATATTACAGGAAATATAAATGTTTATGCAACAACTTCATGGCCATCTTCAGGGTTAATTTCCAAATCATGCAGGATATCTTCCTAATCAGTTCCTTCATCAGGCTGTAGTGAATCCAGTTGAAGAAAAACCTCGGTGTAAAAGTTGAGTTTGGGATCGTCTTGCCACTGTTCTCCATAGTGAAGAACTAGCAAAGAGCGCACATCATTTACTTTAGCAAGCTTGATTGGGACACCTCTTGGGACTTCTGGAATCCTTGCATTTGAGAATGTTTTACTCTTCTTGACCAGAGATTTTGGTTCACCACATTCAAACCCATAAAATGGTTCTCCTTGAACCATCACAAGTTTCCTAGTCTTTGACCTTGAAAAAACAATCTTCTTTGATTTCTGGAATTGATAGTGCCATTGACCCGGTTTTTTCAAAACTTCATCTCCATATAATTTACAGTCCTGAACAGGGCAACCTTCTCCAAGATGTTCTATTGTACAGTGTTCCACAATCACTGCGATATACCCATTTGGGTTGTCAATAACACTCTTTGCTCGAAACTGTCGTTCCAGGTTGCCAAACACTCTATCCGGCGGAATGAATGAGTGGCCCACGATAGGAAAGTACAAGATGATTTTCTTTACACTAATAGGAGCTTCCAGTAATAACCATCGTGACAACATTGCAATCATGGTTTTGTTCTTATTTTGGCCACCACAGCCATCAGAGAAAAGTTTGACTGTGGTGACACCATCCAGTTCACATTGTGTGAGCCTGTGATGAACAGCTGAGGATATTTGGTTGGATCCTTTGGCAAACTTGTTTTCAGTCCAAAGGTAGGCAAACGTGTTGGTCTTGTTTTGGGGAGATGTTGATACTCCTTCACATATCGTAAAATTGTAAAGGTATAGTTGACGTTTGTAATAAGCGGCTTGGTCTGGTATTTTAGGGAGTACAAGATTCTTCTGGCAGTCATAGCTTATTACCAGTTCATCATCGTTCTTTTTTCGGAATATTTCATAAAACCTTTCAGCACGAATTTTGTGGCCTTTGAACTCTACCATATGAAGTTTGCTCACATACCTGGCCTTTCTTTCAATGTTCCTTTTCCATGTTTCTGGACGTGTTTTCTTCTTCCTCGACTTGTTAGGAGGAGTTTCAACAATGCATTCTTCCTCAGATATGCCATTAAGGTCTTGATCCATTATTTTTGAAGAAATTACCTACGTTAAGACTGTAAAGTAATACACAAATAAATTTCGATCTGTTGTTAAAATACCAGCTGTTCTCCAGTGTAACCAACATATTACTTTCTTGTACCCACTTTCATAATTATTTTTAAACCTCATATAATTGTATTTGAAAGTAAAATAATTTTAATTGTAGATAGATTATTGATAAAAAATGGTCCTTATTGGTACAACAAAAAATTTAGCTGCTTTTGCAATTTGAAGTATAAGGTTGACATTTTGACATAAGGATTTAATTGCTTTTGCAATTGTAGATGTGACTGGTGGATATAACCTCATTTGCAACAGTAAACAGTGTGGATTTAACTTCTTTTGCTACTTGACCCACTTTTATACCTTGATTTTATACTGTTCATAACTATTTTTGCTCCGATTTAAGAGGTTAAACTCGTAGCCAATGAGCTAAAGAATCCAGAGATACCGATATCTCATTTTTTTAAATTTTTGGATATAGCTGCTTTTGTAAATAGGGAACTCCATTAAGGTCTGAGTATTGTAAAAGATCTTGCCTAGATGTTATGACTCTAAATTCTTGGCGTAATCTCACGACACTTCAACTTTATCGTGGGCAGAGGTATACTTTAGACTTTTGAGAAATTTTTCGGGGTATAATTCCCGTAAAACGCAGGGATTCTAACATCCAGAATATTGTCACAGATTGATCGCTGACCAGGCAGTTTGAGTATATAAGACTCTAAAAAGAATCACTTGATAGGACTTTGTTTTTCCTCCCCGTCCTCCTATAATGGTAAAAAAAACTAGGGGTTTATAAAGAACAACTAAGATTTCTCCCTTCTTAGTTGGTCATTATTACAATTTACAGCTGGTTGTTTTGCTAGTCGGCAAAACGTTTGCTTACGGTACCTACTAACAATAATAATCATTACGTGATCAATGGTCTGTTGATAATTGACGAAGTGACGATAGAAATTTGGATTATGTCAGACGTGTACACTTTCGTCCAAATATGGTTCCAAGCTGTGATAATATCGCTATTACAATTTCCTTTTGAATTAAAAGATAAGCAATATATTTATGTTATTAATCAAGATTATAAAAACTAACATTTTTCTGTAAATTTTTGTGAGGAAATTTTATAACGTATTGGTATCTTTTCTTGTTTGTATCCATCAATTTTATTATTTGATTTTATTTATCTCTTATGTGTTTGCAATTGGCTTGTATAATTGTTATGATGTTTAATTGCCTTTCTTTCTTATTACGAATAAGCAATATTCATTTCTCATTTGCTGATAGGTCAGTTTACTCACTTATCAACAAATTTGTTGGTTTGTCTTCTTTGTGATTTTGACAGATACGGTGGAGCTTTCCATGAAGTATGGCTTAGATAAGAGAAGCTTTGATTTATTTTAACTAGTGGTTTTAATTGTTTGTTATTGTTCTTCTATAAGTTCTTTTGGCTGGGGATGGGATATCGAAAGCAAAATATCGATATGCATATCGTTTACTAATATCGATAACAATATTATATCGGTAAGAAAATATTGATATTCGTTAATATCGAAAGTTTTACTAAGATACTGTCGTTTAGTGCAAATTTGTACCATATAGCGTGCCGTAAAAAAATATTCCGGATATTTTAGGGGCCATTACCTTACACCAAGGAGATTCGTAACAAATTTAATCAGTGATATTATGATAAAATTAAATAAAGTTATAATTAATGTAAACTAATGTCACTTCAATTTAGGGTAAAATTATAGTTCGGGATTGGCATCACTGCTTATTGTTGTTACGTCTCCACCGTCTGCTACCTATTGATCTCTATAATATAACTGGATGAACATCTGTGGCTGAAATTTTCGAGCATCGTCTGCATATCATTGTTTAAGAGAGAAATAAACTTTCTAATATCTCTGTCTCTCTTACACCCAAATAAGGAAATGGGGCATTTTGAAATTGTTCATTAATTTGATTACTATATGAGAAAAATCAATGTGTGATTAGTTAAATGAAATAAATATGTTAGTAAAAGCTCTGAAGAACATAACAAAGTTCGAAACTGGTTAGTTTTTTCTTTAAATAAGTTGATGTAGCCTAGTATATACGATGATTTTTGAAGGAAGATCGCTTGTAAGGCTTTATCTCGTACCAGAATCCTACCCTATAATTGTGTTTAGGTAGGATAAAATACCTTCTAGAAGAAAATTTTTACTTCCATTCTAAATGGTTATTTATCCTACAAAAATATTATATATTTGATAGTATTCTGGTATGAAATGAAGCCTTACAGATTGGGATTATTACTAAAAACAGGGTTTAATAGATACCGCACTTCCTACAAGCCTATAACCTAAATTATCATTTGAACGTAAGACTTTTACACAAAGTACGGTATGTCATTCAAACAAATGTAATTCAGTTTTTAGCTAACTTGTTTCAATCATTATAGTTATCAAACTTTCAACAACATGTGGTTTCTGAAAGCAATATATAAGCTAATAACCATCTTTAAATATAAGTGTAGTCTTGGCAGATTGTAAACAACATTGATGATAGCTAGGTACATATTTAAATATGTTAAAGATTTTATTCGTATTTGTACAGTATTACCTGTAAAATTGAATTGTATATCCTTTAAGTTAAATGTTTCTTCGAGAAAGTGTGGTCTAATACTTCACTATTTTCAAACAATAACACTTGTATTCATCAGGGACATGTTTTCTCATAAGAACATTAAAAAACCCGTTAAATCTGTTTCCTCACAGTGTAGCAGACGATAAATTTGAACGTCACCCTTTTGTCCTTGGCAATATGTATGTGTGTTTCCATCCAGTTATATTATAGAGATCAATGCTGCCACCAGGCACCAGTGACTGTCTGCTATCTCGCTTCTCAGTTTGGCTGTTAGATTGACACACTAACGCCTTGTCTGGACCTCATTTAGTTTTACTTCCTTTATTTATTCAGTGTTTACGACATATACATTCATTTTTATTTGTGTTCATGAATGTATTTCTATATGAATTCGGGTCTATTACTGTGTTTATCTTGAGTAAGTGTCTAACCTATCTGTGCCATGCCACCAACGAAATCAATATGGTGATTTCACTTTTTAAGAATCGATGATAAAGGTGCAAAATGCAAGACTTGTGGACGTATAGTCAAAACATCTGGAAATACCAGCAACTTGAAGGCTCACATGGACAAAATCCATCCTGCATTGTCAAAGCCGGCGGCTTGCCAAGCCCTTGGGCAACTACCTAATTTCAGCACCAGTGGCAAGAGAACATCTTCCACCGCACTTCTCGAATCAAATGATATTGAAGTAAGTGATGAAGATTTAACAACTTCTCTTTCAAGACATCCTCCAAAAATGAAAGTACATAAAGAAGATAGGGACATACAACATCAACTGTCATCATATAAAGCTCCGTATTTAGCTGTACAATCCACACTGGACGAGTCTTTCGGCATATTAGCTGCTCACCGGGAAGGAGGTAAGCGCCACAGTTTAATTACAAATGCCATAATATACCTTCTATGCCAGGCAGACCTTCCTTTGTCACTTGTTGAGCATTAAGCTTTCCTGAAGTTGTTTAAAGTGGTGGCTCCACGCTACATGGTCCCATCTCGCCAAAGCATTAAAAAATATGTTTATGAGAAATATAATAGTGCGTTGGAGGTATTTAAGTCAAAATTTTCAGCTAATGAAAGTTTTTCTCTCACAACAGATAATTAAACCGAAACCCTGCAGACGAGAAGTTTTTTGGGCATTACAGTGCACTATTTGGGACAGGATAATTAGGTTTCTTGCACTGTAGGAGTTTTTGAAATGGACAAAGGTCAAACTGTGGAATATAGTTCATCAAGAATTCTAAATATCTTACAAGAATGGGGCTTTAAGAAGGAAATTTTACATTTAATCGTTACAGATGGAGCGGCAAACATGGTGAAATCTATGTATATCGCCTTTGGAAAGAAAAAAATGTGGTATGTTTTGCCTGTTTTCTCAATCTGGTCTCTTATCACTCTGTTGAATCTGTACCAGAGTTGGCTTTATTAATTGATAAGGTAAAAAGAGTGGTAACTTGGTTCAAACAAAGTATTAGAGCCTCTGATGAACTGAGGGCAGAAAGTGATCTGAAGCTCATACTTAGTGTAGACATAAGATGGAACTTTACATTTGAAATAATTAAAAGGTTTATCAGCCTTAGCCCAACCCTCGACAACATCATTCATCGTCACATATCTGTCCCAAGCATGACATCGGCTACAGAGAATCGAGGCTTGCAGGAGGTCGTGCAGCTACTTGAGCCTCTGCAAGCAGCTACAAACCAAGTATCAGGTGATAAGTTTCCAACAGTTCAGCCTAGCTATACCCATAGCAACCAACTTGCAAAAGCAAATTTCTAGCTTCTCCCCTACGTCCAATTTTGGTATTAAGCTGAGAGAGGCAATCTTAGAAGCAATGAGAAAACGGCAGATGGTTGAACATATTCCGGCCTTAGCCATTAGTACATTGTTGGACCCTCGATGGAAGACTTTATACCTTAGAGAACCGGAAGCTACAGCCAAAACCATCAGAGAATTAAAAGGAATGTCGAAAAATGATCTTTCTCCAAAAGATGGTCATGGCCATAGATAGCTCTGATCCTGACTCTGGAGAAGTTAAATCATATTTCTTTGGTGATCACGCAAAAATTGCCCAAAAAACATGGAAACAACGGAGCTTTCTAGTTGGTGCAGGCTCTAATCTCCCTGATGAACTTGCGCTATATTTAAGATTCCCTGCAGAAGGCGATACCAGCAAATTCCCTCTTTCCTTTTGGAGCAGCTCAACAGGAACGTATCCAGAATTGAGTAAAATTGACAAGCGATATTTGGCGTCTACAGCAAAATTCGTGCCATCTGAAAGAGTTTTCTTGCAAGCGGGGAACATCATAAACCCCTAAAGAAATCGTATGAAAGGAGAAACGCTCAGCAAACTTCTGTTCCTCCATTCACTTGGAGAAAAGTATTCCTTTTAAATAAATATAATTAAACGTTGATAGACGTCAATTCAATTTTTTTTAACTTATTTCTATCAATTTTTTTATACTTATGTTTTTATTTTATTAATTTTTAACTTAACATTGCCTAATCTATTGCCTAAATTTTGATTTTGTCCATTTTTATAAATAAATATATTATAACAGAGTGTATTTTTGTTTAATTTCCTCTCTCACCCTCCATTTTATTCTTGTTCTAAAATTGAGAAAATCAATATTATCAAAGATAAATATCGATATCACGATATTTTCGGAACTGAAATATCGATGTCAAAATATCGGATATTGAAAGCAAAAATAGATATCGATATCCCATCCCTACTATAGGCATCATTTGGTTAATACCCGTGTAGCTTTGAGACAAGTTTATTTTGGTGTGAGCACTTTTCAAGATACCTACCTAATAAAAACTGAGCCTCAAGAAATTTCTCTTCCGTAGGATTTCATTGGGATACATACATTCTGAAGGTGAATCGCATATGATTCTAAGTGTTTTAAGTCCAATGTTACATTTTCCCCTAAGATTCACATACAGAACGAAGATATCTGAAATAGTGTATAAATGACCCTGGTTTATAACTTAGCTAGCTGTTGAGGACTGACGTTGATCTTCGAACCCCTCCAAGTCATGGTTTCAAGGATTTGTCAATATAATTCCGTTTGAGGAGTAATTCTCCTGTGATCGTGAAAAAAAGTGAACTGGACATTTTGATAAATGTCGATGTTTCGTGACTTCCTGGAACAGAAAAAGTTGTTTTCGTGATGCTGTTGGTCTGCGATGTGTCTGTATCTTGGCCTGGAGACAAAACAATTTTACTAATCTGGATGGAACTTGGTATCTAGAACTTTCCCCTAGGAATTGTTTGGATTAGACACCTAATCCAAATTTATGGATACGGTAGTTTACTGAAGGGGGAAAAAAAGATAAAAAAAAAATCGACTTTTTATGTTAGCTTTTCCTCACTAATTTAAGTTATCGGGACAAGAGGAAGCCTGTAGAACTACAAATACAGTCTCCTTGGTAGCCTAATCTTCTGAGAAGTTCCTTCAATGTCAATGAAAAATCATGCCATACATTTTCTAAGCCATTTGGAGCAAGGGATATAGGCTGTTGTGTTAATGGAGAATGTATTCCGCTGCGTCCAGAATAAACTTTTTCAGAGAGTATTTATTTTAATGATGGTCTTAATTCTAGTTCTTAGAGACTAGGAACTTTAGGTACACGTCCACATCCTAGGAAAAAATTTCCTCAAATGGTCAGCATGAACATATTATTTTAATTTCTGTCCTATCCTAGCAAAATAGTTTACTGGACTACCCTCCGTAGCAATAATATTATTCCTGAAAACAGAATTCACAGTTTCTACTAGAACTATTCAAACCAGTACTTCTTGCTCTTCCTCAAATGTACGAATCACTTCTGCAGGTTTATTCTAATGTATTTTCAATATTTACACCTGTTTAGAAAGAAGTGGTTTCACTATTAGCATATGAGTTCTTATTTTGAACCCCAAAACATTTTCTTCTAGGGATTTAATTCTTGATGAATGGGGGAATCCAGAGGAGGAATATTCCAATAGGCAAATAAAAAGTTATATACTCTTTCCTGCAGAGTTATTTTCTTGCCATCCTGCATCAACGATTGTTGCAAGGCCTTTTTTTACAATATATACTGAAATCTAAGCTTCACCAGTCATTGCTGGATGATAAGGTGGAAATACAACATGTACTATACTATTTCTTCGAAGGCACTATTCAATTTCCTTTGACATTAACTGTGGACCACCTTCCAAAACAAAATTTTTTGGAATATGAAAAGTGGTAAAACATAAACAGAATTTGACTAATGTTTTACCTGATTTCATCACTGGTATTGGAAACATCTTTGTCCATTAAAATGAGCATTTTCTAAAACCAAATTATTTAATTCCTGTGTAGTTTGAAAGGACTACATTTACCGGTACTATTTGCACATTCTTAAAGGGCAACTCCATTGTTCTAAAGACATCCTAGGGACATCATCGCTAGTCACCTAGCAAATAGAAACCTTCTTACACATAGAATTCCCTTCGGTGTCTATACCTGACCACCATACACATCCTTTGGCAAAAATCATTATCTTAGATAATTATTCCAGGATGTTATTCATGGAGTATTAATAGAATCTTCTGACGTTAGACCAAAGGTCTCACCACTAGATTTTCTCACAGTAAACATAAATTTTAAAGTGACATTTCAGATCTCTTTAAAAATATTAAGTTATTTTTGTATCCGTCTTATGAGACCTCTTATGGAAAGTCCAGTATACAAAAATTACATATTTTCTAATTTTACAACTAATTTTCAAACTAGATACACATCAAATACTTTGGCTGATGCAAAAGTAAAATTTATGACATCTTCCTACAGCTCTTCATCAACCCCTGGTAATTGTGACAGTAGTTGTTCTTCAACAATCTTTGATTGTTTTTTTTTTCCGTACGCGATGCAATGTACGTGTACTGTTGCCATGTATGGAATAGGTTTCTTGGGAAATAATAGATATAACAATTATTTATGGTCTTAACGTGAATTTACAACCAAACAAACATGTGTGAAATGTTTTCACAGTATAAATCAGAGCTAAAGCTTTATTTTCGATCCGAGCACAACTCTTATTTGCCTTCGACAAAGTCCTAGACTTAAAATATACCATATGATTGGAGCCATCTGGAAATGCATGATTATTTAACTTCCAATAGCCATACTAGAAGTATTATGAATGCCAAGTATTACCACATTAGTTGGAATGCCTATACAATATGAAATGGTTCTATGTTTCATGAAAATAATAATAGAATGTTCTGGTGCTGAAAAATTCAAAGCTTTCCATTGACTGTTTAGATGACTGTAAAGAACCTTGAAATGTAGCTAATAATCTAAACTTATTGATTATCACGTTGCAATATGATACATTTAAAATGCTACTGGAACATTTTTAAGTGATAGTCACTGAGGAGCAAAATTCTTAAAAAAAATTAACGCACAAAAGCCACATCTATCCTATAATTTACTGCATATAACCAGGGCCAGCAAAATAAATCTTGAGGCCCGTTACAGTGACGATTTGGGGGGCCCCTTAACCCCTCTCACCTCTTTAAGGCTCATACAGGAGCAGAATTAAACAAAGATAATGGTAAAAATGAGGTAGAATCCGTTTAATATTACAGTTGAAATCTGTATAACTGATATAACTAATAGTTGACTAACTTACTACTGTTTAATTAGTTTACAAACTGATGACACTTTTTTAGCCTAATAGTAGTCTCCTTTCACTACATCAAAATCTTTAATTACATCACTAAAGTAAGTTCTGCGTGATGTTTTGTTATCTATAGAGAGTAGGGCTAAACTGTTAAGACGGTCTTCTAGCATAGTAGCTCACATGAAATTTTTAATCATTGAAAGCTTGCAGAATTCTCGCTCAACTTTAGCAACTCTTAATGTGAGGGTACAGAAAATTTGAAGTGCTATGCTCACCTCTGAGAAAATGTCTCCTAGTTGTAGCTCATGTATTTCATTAAAAATATCACGTGGGTCAGATACAGAGCTTGCAAGGGTAGCTTTGTATATGATTTTCAGTTAGATGATTTGTTGCCAGATGATGTAGTCAAATCACCTGGGTACTTTTGTCTAAGTTGTTTATAGCATTCTAGAATCTCTTCTTCACACAAATTTTGAAAATACAAATTGGGCGGGAACAGCCTTGAAATTATATTTGCATTTTCAAACCTATGCCTGAGCTACAAGATGAGGGAATCCATTATTACTAATAGCTAATAATTCATTGATCTTGAAATTTCCCTCTGGGCTTACATTACCATCCCCTTCGTCATACATTTTCCAAGCTATTATTTTGAATCATCCCTGCTTAAATTCTGATGGAATAGAAATATTAATAGCAACAAGTTTTTCTTCAATGAGAATAATCGGCAGCTTTTCTCTCAGAGCTTCCATTTCTTACTTCACCTCGTTTATGTTTTCCTTTGCAATTTCCAGAGTGATTGCTCTTGACTGAAGAGTAAGCTTTCTTTTGTAGAAACGTTCAAGCACCTTTACCCAAAGCAGTCATTAATACTGTGTTGAAAGCAGGGCCGGATTTACGTATATGGGGGGCCTAGGGGCGGCTTACAGTGTGGGGGTCCCCTATAAACCTATTTAAATTACATCTTAGCATGTCTGAGGAAAGGTAAAAATTAAGCAACATTTGTGTACGGCCAGACTGGGCGAGCGAGCGACTGAAAAATAAAATATAACACATGTGTTGTAACGAGAGGTGGCCAGACTGGAGCAGCGTGCGAGAAACCCAAGCGACTCGCTTGAAAGATAGAACTGGTTCTACTTTTAAAGCGCGTCACTCGAGCTAGAACAATCTAGTTTACAGGCACTGGGCAGTTGTTGATATGTCCAGTGTTGTTATGGTCCAATGCGTGCCAGGAAAACTTTTCAATTTGGCATGCTAAATGACTTTAATTACTATTGATAGGCTCTAAGTGTCACCTCCACCATTTAACTCCTCCACCCCTGCAGAAAATTTTACTGTTCAAAATGTTTATCTCTAAGTGCCACGCAGAAGTTATTCACATTAAATAGTAGCCCATCAAAGACAAAAGTTGGCCACCCCTGAGTTAAGCAACGTTAGCACGTGATCCAGACCAAGGGGGTGGAAAATCATTTAAAGGGAAGACCAAAATAAGCTGTGAAATAAAAAAAAACCTGTTTTGCTGTTCAGGCTATAAGCGTATGTAATAATTGCGCTAATGCGTTAGGGATGTGGTAGGTTTAATTGAGTTAAAGTGTACAAGCATTTTCATGAAGGGAGAGGGGACAACTATTTAGTAAAAACGCCCTCAGTTGATTTGTCCAGGATTCAAATTCCAATTTCCCCATCGTCAGCAGTCTAGTCTATTGCGAGAGTGACGCCATAGCCCATGCGACCACCAAAACGGTTATATATTGATTAAAAATAGGGTTTAAAATGGCTTACACTACAAGAAATAATTAAGCTATAATTCTGTAAAACAATTGTGAAACTAAATAATATTAAATATAAAATAGGTTTACCCAAACTATATTGACAACACTGTACTAGATAGACAATACGCATTAAATAAGATTTAATTTTCAAATAGACAAAGATAATTGAGGTGTTGTGTTCTATGCATTTTAATTCAAACATTTTTTAAACATAAATATCTTTAGATTCTCGGTAAGACTNTTTTTTCAAATTCTACTATTTACATGGTGTTGTCAAACTTATAGGTGGCTTCCTAGGTATTTGCAAGCGAATTTAATTTTTAAACACTTGTTACTTTCTCTTTGCCTTAGAGGAAGGGATGTGAAAAATGTATCGATACTTTACTAATATCGGTATTTTCCTTTCGATACTAGTATTTCTTTACTCGATATTTTTTCCCGATACTTTTACTGATATTAGTATTCACACTCCGGTATCTAATTAGTATCGAAAGAAACAATTTTTCTGATCTCTTCACTCATGGCCCATGCTGAGATTAAATGTTTATTAGGGAAGTCTGTATAGGAAGAAAATTCTCATTTTTGTTTATCAACACAGCCGTCTGACTGGTTGACAGACGATTGGAGACTAGTCTACTTAACACACCATTCCTTTATCAATGAGCTCGGTCATCACAAACTAAACAAAAGGTTTGTAGGATCACAATAAATTCAGTTTTCTCAAGGTGCTCCAAGCAGACGAAGAAGAAACGTTTATGTGCAGATGAGGCATGGCGTCCACTCTTCTATTGTTTGTCAATAGTTAATAATCTATCTTGATAGAGTACATAAACGACGAATGTAGTTAAAAAAATTGCGCCTCCCAAAAGTAAATTACAAAAGTTTTTTAAGAAGTTGGAACCCGCGTCAGTGGCGTAGTTAGCTAATTCGCTAGCTTCATGTTGAGCTATATTGCCGAGGATACGGAGATCAAGGTTCAAATTTCGATCGGGTGAACCAAGGGTGGTTTTTCCTAAATTGTTTTCTACTTTTCCTCCACACAAATTCGGGTTAACTTACTCTAAATTCAACCTTCACAATTCCTTACTCATTAATTAGTGTATTTAGTACTTACGTGTATAATGCGAACGGGTAGTAAGACGCGGTACTTAAAAAAATGTGTTATTTAGCGAAAAAGCATTGTAACATTAGCCGCTAGCTAATATTACAATATACTGGAAACTGCAAACTTTCCCAATTCTACCAAGACGTCCACGGCCATTCTCATGTAAACACTGCGAGCCGCTTATCACACACCCAACCATCACGACCTTCCTCCACGTACTAAGGCGCGCCCAGTGGAATACGCTACGCCAGTTCTGCCTGCCCAAAGACCATAAGAAGAAAAGAAGTAACACTCCACCGAGTTTACGAGCGAGAATCTACTGGCTACGAGAGGCCCCTAGAAGCTTCTCCACCCTATCTACGTTCTTTGGCCCCCCCTACTCACCATGTGATGCAAGCTGTGTTTTGTGCGTATAAAAGATCAACCCTGTGAATTGTGAGCCACTCTTGGGCTGGCGGTGAAGGTCGCTTGAATTGGTGATGGCGACGAACTACAATGTAAGCTAAATTCCTTTTGGGTTAAATGTCTGACTTTTCAAAATTCCTTTTAGGCACTTCGATTAGTATTACTTGGAAATATCTTAAAAGTTTTAAACTTGCTTTAATTGACATTTCAAGCTATGTCTGCGTATAAACAAAAACTTTACTCTTGGCTGAATGCATAACATATCTGGACTTGAGACTTTTCTCTAACTATTGGGATATTTTTGTGTATGGTTTACTATTTTACCGTCGTATTAATGTTAAAGATAAATGGGTTGGGATGCCTGACACTTTGGACTTTATATTTTGGGCGTATCAAATTTAAATTGTGTATTAGTTATAGTTAGTGGTTTCCTATTTTTATCTCTATTTATCATGTTAGGTTTAGCGCTTTAATTTGAATGGACTCGTTCCTTAAAACCTTACTCTGTTTAATTGTTTATCAAAGATAGGTAAATTTAGCATTAGACTAAAATATATTATAAATTATGTCATTCGTCAACATCGCCTGTTGACTTTAACTTAATAAAACCTTGCTAGGTTTATATGTAATTTTTACTGTGTTAGGATAGTTTTAGTAAGGTTAATATATGGATGTTCACCTCCGAACATATATAGCTGGGCGCCTTCAGCGCGTGATATGTTTAGATGGGAAGTTGCCATAGCAACCGAGTTATGAGGACTAATGGGAGTTGTTGGCCAATTAAAAGCAAAGTTGTTATCTAATATTTGCCTCAGCTCACACAAATAAGCTAGGGTTTAATTGTATATCTTCCCCATTCTTTCGGGGCTGGTAAAATGATATAAATAATGCATATTGACTAGGTGTTAGTAATTGTTGATGTTAACGTTTAATTCTTAGGTTGAGATTATAATAGGGTATTAGCCTTCATGCCTAATTGTTATTTCTTGTAGCGAGAGATGAAGGTTGCTCTTAAAGCTAGCGCTAGTGGTATGAAGACGCCAAAAGAAAATGTTATAAAGAAGTTGCATTTTGTATAACTGTTAATATACTTGTATCCATTGTTGCCGACCCTTTTTTGGGCAATTATAATAAATTACTGTTGGCGGTGATATTCGTTCCTTATCTTTATATTAGTATCATCCTTCGGTAATTTTAAGTTTAGTTGATTCTTGTGAAGTAATCACAATAAGGGTATAACTTCTGGGCTGTGTTTATCGACCTCTGAAGACGGCCGTGAGAACTTGCCCACATCTATCCTAAATTGCGTGCGCTGGGTGTCATTTAGCTTACCCAGCGGGTATAACCAGTTCACTCACCCAGCCCACTCTTTCGATTGTTGTTGTTATTTTCTATTTTTTTCTTTTTTAAAGTTTTTGAACCCTCTTATTTGGATGGTAGATCCAAATTATGGTTCAGCATTTTGTAAAATTGGGTTTAAACTATTAAAAAACATTATACATTTCAGTGGTTAAATAAAAATGAAAATACAATGATGATGCAAGAGTTGAATTTTTTGTAACACAACGTCCTACTACCGGTTCAGGTTATACGTCTATGTACTAATTACACTAATGGGTTAGGAATTAGGAAGGTTTAATTTAGACGAAATGTACCCTTATTTACGTGACGGTAGAGTGGAAAGCCATTAAGGGAAACCACCCTTAGTGAACCGACCGGTATCGAACCCTGATCTCCCTGTCTTTGGAAGTCTAGTCCAACACAATATTAGTGCGCGTTAGACCATGGGGCACCAAAGCGGGTACGAGATTATTAATGCTAGATAAAAAACATATTTGCATATTAAAATTTCGATACCGATACTTACTGTTATCGATACTTTTCTTTCGATACTAGCACGGTATCAATATTTTTCATCCGATACTTTTAATGAGAACAGTATAGATACTTTTATTTCGATACCACATCCCTACTTACAGGTAGAAAAAGTATTGTGATCGTAAAAAAACTCGAACTCGAGATTTTGATGAATTTCGACGTTTCATGAGCCCCCAAATCCTAAAAAGTGTTTTTTGGATTGCCGTCTGTCTGTACGGCATATCTGTCTGTACCTCAGAGTAGAGTCTAATCTATTTTACCGATCAGGATAAAACTTGGTGTCTAGGGTTCTCATAGGGTTGTCCCGAGGGGTTTTGGAATTGGATAGCTAGCCCTAAAATTAAGGATAGTTTACTGAAGGGTGAAAAAAAAATCAATTAAAAAAATTGGCTCTAGTGATTTTGATTAAATTTAATTTTGCCTGATGCGTAAATTCTAATTTTTTAATCATATTTCAGTAACTATTTGAGATATGAAAATACTTATTATTGAAAATATGTAGGTCTATATATAATCTAAATCTTATATTTGGAACATATTTGTATAAAACCAATAATTTTCAAACTATACGCAAATCTATATTTTAGCTTTTCGGACACTAAGGTAAAGTATTGCCACCGTAAAAAAAAATCTATCTCGAGATGTTGATGGATGTCGACGTTTCATGACCCCCCGAACCCTAAAAAGTGGTTTTTGCAATATCGTCTGTCTCAATGTCTATTTAACCCTAAAATTAAGAGTAGTTTAATAAGGGGCGAAAAGAGAAAAAAATTGATTTTCTCAAAACCGGCTCTAGCGATTATGATTAAAACTCGTATTTACTGGCCAAAATTTATAAATGAGGAGGGGTTGACCTGGCGGTCTAGGGGTAAGGTGTCAGACTTCTGTGCTGGTGGCCTGGGTTCAATCCTCGGTCCCGGCACAGATTTATCTGATATACCAAACCCTTCCCTCACCTCTGACAAGACATTTTGTGAATGTGGGGAATGCCAGGCCTCCACCGTGGTTCGGATTCCACGTTAACCCGTAGGTCCTTCATTTAATCTCACAATCACCCTACCATTACACATAAGCGTAAGTGCGTATAACCCGAACGGTTAGTAAGACGCGGTGTTAATAATAATATAAATTAGGAATTTAATAGCAATGCGATAACCATGAGTGCAACCTAATGAAATGTCGGAAATAGCTCGGGTTCGCTAGTGATATAATTTAGTTTCACATATATTACGAGATTTGAATAAATATATACGTTTTTAAACAATGGAGAGAGAAAGTTCGTGTGGAGTTCCGTACCATCTTTGTTATTTTTTCTTTTTTTATTAGTATTAGCACCGCGTCTTGCTATCCATTCGTATTGTAAGCACTTACTCTAATGTGTAGTGGTAGGATGATTGAGTAAGATATTAATGATACTCACAGGACAGTGGTATCTCAGGGAGTGAGAAGGGAAAGGGGTTATTTTTTTCTTATTTCCCTTTAGCATGTATGCGGTTTTCAGGACAGGGGTATCTCCGGGGGTGTAGAAGGTTAATTTATATCGATCGAGGGTGGCGGCATGGGATGGCTCGAAAGGGAGAGAGGATGTATTTGGGAGTACCGGCGGCTCGTGGGCGGGCGCGCGCTGTTTTCAAGGATAGCCCTCCTCCTACCTCTGTGATCTTAAAAGGATGTACACATTTAATAAGCTCCTTCGAAGTATTGACTTTCTCTCTCTTTCATATTTCTTACGGGTTTGGGGGGGGGGGGG
>CABEEJ010001460.1:137546-155877 GCA_901482245.1 Timema douglasi
TCATGAACTTAGGAACTAAGTTTAAATAGTATAGCTTATTTTAATAAGTATATTCTTAAGATTACAACACTATACATATCTTCGGTACAATGATTATTATAAAATCCCTCTCTCTCTCTCTCTCTCTCTCTCTCTCAGAGTATAATCTAAAAAGTATACCATTCTAATTCTATGTATTGTATTTCTCTCTTTTTCATAGTTCTTACTGAGATCATGAACTTAGGAACAGAGGTTAACTAGTATAGCTTCTTTTAATGCGTATAGTCTTAAGATTATAACACTATATACAGTGATACAGTGATTATTATAAAATCTCTTTTTCTCAGAATATAGTCTTAAAAGGACACCCTTCTAACTCCAAGTATTGCCTTTCTCTCTCTTTCAGATTTCTTACTAGGATCATCAACTTAGGAACTAAGGTTAAATAGTATAGCTTCTTTTAATGCGTATATTCTGAAGATTATAAGAATACATAGGTACATATCTTCTGTACGGTAATTATTATAAAATCTCTTTCTTTCGGAATATAGTCTTAAAAGAATACCCTCCTTACTCTAAGTATTGCCTTTCTCTCTCTCATATTTCGTAATGGGATCATAAACTTTGGAAATAAGAATAAATAAATAGTATAGCTTCTTTTTAACACGCGTATTCTTAAGATTAAGACACATACATATATTCCGTACAATGATTATAAAAAATATCTATCTCTCTAAAAATATATAGTATTTTAGTCAACATATATGCTTCACCATCATGTCTAATAATACACACATATATTCCGTACAATGATTATAAAAAATCTTTCTCTCAGAAAAAATTTAGTCTTCGGTAAACACATACGCTTCACCGTCATCGTCTAACAATACATACATATCTTGCGCACAATGATTATAAAAAAAAATTCTCTCTCAGAATATGTATAGTCTTCGGTAAACACATACACTTCAACGTCATCATCTAGATATAGCTCGCACCAAAGACAGACTCAGACTAGCGCGATGATGTAGAGAGTGCACACACACTTCACCACTTGAATAACTCGTACGTGTCATCGCCCAGATATATCAGGCCTCGTTGTGAAGCGATAAAGCGACGCGTATAGCTCACACCAGAGTATTTACCAGGAAGAGAGACTCTCCCCACATAATCTAGCACGATGATGTTCATCTCATCCTCCACTTCACTAACCTCTTCATCTCCTTTTAGTTTACGAACGTTGCAGGTTCGGTACTTTTCGAGTTCAGAGATGCAATTGACTCGATCAAACTCCTCGCGCTCGATCTGGTCCAACACCGTGCACAAGGCGTCTTCCTCATGGAGAATTTTTGGCTCATCCCTTTCCTTAAGGTTGTAGACGGGATAGTATGTGGAACAACTCTCAATAAACTGGCTCGCTTCCCACATACCGGGATTATGTAGACCAAGCCAGTGTATAGAGGAATCGCAGCGCTCACTGTAGCCCTTGTCAACCTCATCGATGTAGTATTCTAAACTGCCATTAGAGATATTAATATCGTTCATATCCTCCAGACGGTAACGCAACTGTCTAAACATATTGAATTTGATGTGTTTCTCTGCCCACGCTCGCCTTTATACTCTCAGAATGGAGGGGAAAACCCTGTCGGAGGAGTGGTTCACCCTCCTCTTCTACACTATATCCTTCGCATCGATCCACGAATTGTGCGTCGAGTCAAACCCTAATCATTTAACGTATACGCTATCTCAGGAACGTCTGATTATATTCTCTAAAAGGTAAATATCTAGATACGAAGTCTTTGTGAGCTTCTTATAGTAGAATTCTACCATGATAGGCTTACCTTTCATACCTTGGAGTAGAAAGGTTCTGGGATTCGTCTCGACAACGTTACGTATTTTAAACAGTTCGGTCGACCAGTTTACAGTATAACCCTTTTCGAAAACGTCCTTATACTTACTGATACGAACTATATCACCTACTAGATGTAGAATCCGAGATCTTGAGACGTTTATAAACTGTATGTAAAAGTATGTCGTTCTTGACGTTTATAGGCTTCATCTTTATGGTCGAGTGAATCGTCCGGATGTATTCGTCCAGTAACGAATCGTTCATATCGATCCATCGATACGTTCCTTTAGCCGTGAACCTCCTCCACATCATGTTCTTGAGGGTACGATTAAATCGTTCCAAGACACTAACCTTGACGTTGCTGAACGTGGAATAGTGATTGATCCTCTTTCTTGGCATGAGTGTTTTGAATTCTGCGTTGTAAAACTCTGTTCCAATATCCGTTTGGAGTTGATTTACGGGAGGTAAACAGTTTCCAGTAACCCTGTCGAAGAGGAAATCCATTGCGGCGCTGACATTCTTCCCCGCCTTAACTTTGACAGGTGTAGCTCAAGCCCTCGTGGAATACACGTCGATGACGGTGAGAAGGTATTTGAATTCCTTATTTGATCATGATTAAGGTATCATCTCCACCAGATCTACCTGAAGGAATTCGTTCAACCCTCGTACGCTAACATGTCTTCGAGTAAGCCGTCGTCTTTCAGGACGATGAAGTTCACGCGTAATTTCCTGCTTGATGGTAGACATTATTATGATATAAATACGGATGAGATGAATGTCTTTATACCATGATTCCGGCCCCGCGTAATTCCTCAATGATAGAAATGATCTCGTTCTCGTGTGCGGAATGACCCACCCCGGTGAATGCGTGCAAGAGTCGTAATCGATCGACCAATTCATCGGGATCGTCCCAAAAGGTATAATTGATCCCTCTTCCTGTTTCCATCTTGTATAAACCATCACCCTCGAGCTCCTCCTTGAACATAAGTTTGATGATTAGTGAATACTTTGATCCTGCGCGCATCTTGATACGTGCGTATGGGTCGTTTCTCAACCGATGCAAGTTCGTTTCTTTGAGCATGGACTTGCATACAGTCAGATCCTCCTTAGTATAATGCGCGGGTGCTGTTCTGAAGAGTAATTCTAATAGCCCCCGGGTATATGGTACCACCATATTGTTAAGAAGTACTGTGCCATCACTCTCGTCGAATACGATACGGATATCTCCGAGCTTGGTCAAGTTACCTTCATGACAGACGCCTTAGGTCTTATCAGAATGTGCTTGAGACGAATAAAGATAAGTCTCCAATAGATGTCTTTTCTGCAATCTCTCAGGTCAGACTTCCACCTCCTCCTTCAGTTCGGGTTTGGCGAGTGACTTCACCATCTTTCTTAGAGAATCCGTAATAGAATTGAAGATTTCCTTCGCGACTTACTTGGACTCGTGTCGAGTATCACGTAGTTGCTTATACTTTCGTTTAATAATCTTTCTAGCTTTGATGATATCCTCCGTGAACTTCGTTGACATGGTGTAATGTTGGAATGTCTTTTACGATGAAGAAACGGTTCATTACATATAAACGCAAGTAAAACCTAATTCAACGTGTAAAATCTGAGGTGTCGTGTAGCGTTTTTCCGGCATGAAATGTCTCGCGTCCTTCCTCGTAGGTTTTGAATCCAAGTAGATGTAGGCGAAACCGTGGCTAGCTGTAGATTCTACATAAATTTTAGGTGCCGCGTCTGAGGGTGATGAGGACATTCCTATGTTTTGCAAAACTAAGCCGCCCGCATCGTTATACCGATTGGCATCTGTCGCCTTTACCGATAGTATTCGTCTCGTCACCATATAGTTCAATTCGGTGTAAACGGTTTGTTGCATCACGAAAGAATCCTCTAACCTTATCAACTTTGGACCTAAGGCGTCTAGCGTCGTCTTATTCTAGTTGAAGCGATCTTCATGAGGACGAGACAGCTTCCAAACATCCTCCTGACGGCTACTCTTCTCAAAATTGGTGTATTTAATTCGATCCTTCTCGGAACTCTCGATCAACGAATTCATCTGCATTTTGATAGCATCCTTGGCCGTGTTGAGAATGAGTATCTGTTCATTACTATGTCTCATGTCCATCCAATCGACGTAAGACTTGTTACAGGCATCCTTAGATGCGATGGGCGTCTCGACGTTGACGATACTCTTCGATCTAGCATCGTAATAGCCTTGAGAGGTTAGAGTCAGATTTCCTTCCGTCTCAACGATAGATCTATACTTGTAGAGACTATGACCTAATTTAGATATGAACGACATGTATTATCGCTTACTGGGTATGCGTTCATATCAATTGTGCAAGATAAAGAAGGTATCGAAACCATAGCGATAACGTCCTTTATCAATCTCATGATCTTATCTCAACACTAGAAAATCGTACTTGTTTTTTTTCCAACAAAGCGAGCACATATCTTTAAAATTTTGGAACGTCATATCAGTGTTCACGGGATCGTCATATACGTGTCTTAGGTTCCTATCGTCCATCCTGAAAAGGATGAGAAGGTTGACGTTATCTCTCAGCGTCTGTTTCAGGATGCGCAAGTACGTCTGGCATAGATAGAAAGAGTCTATAGCCTTATGTCTTCCCGTACTGAAATAAGCCTTTATGTTAAAGTGTTTATCGCAAGCGACGTCATCAATCTCAATAGAGATAGCAGTAAGGACACTCATTGGGTAGCGTATAAGAAAAATTGTGATTGGGCGGAATACTTCGACAGTTTCGGTAATCTAAGACCACCGCTTAAGATAGTCCTATATCTCGGGGAATACCTATCACCTATAATCATACACGGTATAAAGAGTACGGAACAGTTTTTTGCGGTAATCTTTGTATAGCTTTCATTAAATACTCGCGCTGACGTTCGATCTTAGTAAACTTGTCTATGAGGCTTACACTGATGGGTCAGAGTTCGAATCTGACGGAGAACTACTTCTCACATATCCTGCTTGGAGAAGAAAATCGCGAAGAAGAATGGTTTATCGGATTGATCAATCTGGCAATGTTCAATTCCATACCGAAATTCGACGAACGTAATAATACATTTTATTGTGATGGTAAAGAGTATACCTACCGTCCCTCCGGGCACCCATGGACTTGAGGCGTTGAACCGGTTTTTGCGAAGAGAAGTCTCGAGTAGCGTGAAGCTCTCAATCATCGGGGACCCCAGCACTTTAAAGAGTTATATCACCTGCAATACGGCGATTGACTTTACCCAACCTGGCACGTTAGCATCCCTGCTGGGGTTCGACTCCGTCATTCTTCCTGAGGGGAAACCGCACATATCTACCAATACCATGAATATCCTTCTCGTGAACGCGATCCACGTAGAATTCAGTTTTGCTATCGGAGTTTAAATCAACGGAGAACCGATTCATACCTTGCACGAGTTCAGCTTGACAGTCCCGCCCAGCTATAAAATAGTGGACGTGCCGATCAATATCATTTACCTTCCGGTAAAGAAACGAGTAATAGAGTCTATCGCGGTACGACTTGTCGATGAATGAGGGGATATCGTCAACATGAGAGACGAGGCGATATCGCTACGTCTACATCTGAAACGGGTCGGCGGAGATGGGACTCGTACTAGATTAAACGAGACGACGTTGTCTTCCTCAAAACATTGAGAGAACAGTGAAAGCATTAACACCTAGAAATAAACTCTATTTAAGACATCTAGGTTACTCTTTACGAAAACAATTAATGACGCCATGTATATTATAAACATCGGAGACCCTGCCACTTTCGATACGGCCTTGACCAGTTTCCAGTATCATTCTTACGCCTCATATATTCCCGTACCGTTAGCTAACGGGAACGAGATTAGGGTATCTATCCAACGAGGACTGTACACGTTACCCCACCTTTCTCGCCTACATATCAAAGGATGACTACTTCTAAATACGGGGAACCCGGAAGTACTTCAAGATTTGTTAATATCGGAATTCTCACATCTATTCTCAAGAATCGGCAATGAGATCAATAGTTTAGAGATCGCTAAATCGAGAGCTGTAGGCATTTCGACTCAACTTAACTATTTATCTTTACGGAATGAAGAGCAGAATCGCCTTTAAAACGCGGCTTGGAAGCTTGAAGGAGTGCATGTGCACGCAGAAACAAGCATCTTGGACGTATGCGTCCCTTTACGTCTCATACTAGGATTCGTTGAAGACTATTCTCGAATTCTGATCAATGCGAAACAGGAACTGATACTCGTTCGTTCAACCAGTGAATACAACGCTTTACGAAGAGCATCTCCTTCCGCCACAGATACACTCTCTAGGATCGAGTTAAGTAAAATTTCTTGGTTTGTATCACATATCAAGAACAACGATATTAATCCTCTCAACCTGCTTAATTTAATCAAGAATGGAAGGGTCATCTAGCTACCTTTTCGTACTTGGAAATTGTATGAGTACCCTAACGTACCTACCTCTAATCAATATGATTGGACTGTAAAAACGTCAACTTTGCTGGAAAAACCTCGTTACGTTATTTCCGGTCTTCAGACTGAGCGCAACAACATGACGGTTGCAGATAGAAGTATTTTAGATCATTGTAATTTACCTAATGCTAAACTATACCTAAATTCTATTATGTACCCTTATGAAGATATGAACGTGGGCTTTAAAAAAGATTTCTTCTCGAAATTATACGAGGACTATGCTAATATCCAGACTTCGTACTACGGAACGAGCTCCTCTTTACATTTACTAGACCCTTCCCATTTCAAGTCTCACTGCACCCATCATTGTGTTCGATGCCAGCTGACAGGAAGATACTTTCAAGGACGGTATGGTAACGTGTCGTATAACGTTCGAGACGGGGAAAATTTCCCCACAAACATCAAGGTGTTTTGTCTCATCATACACGATAGAGTGGTCCGCTATAACCCTTCAAGCAGCGACGTCAGCAAGATGATACCATAAATGGAGCATTGTTCTAGTCTTGGGCTGTATGTTGATCGACGTGCAAGGATAGTCGAGTAAGGAGAGAATATTTATCTTCAAGGAAGTCGGCGTTCTACATTTTGAACCTTTCGACGAATTCTACTACAGGTTTCTTCCTACGTTCAAGATCGACATCCTCTCTGCATCAAGTAGGAAGAATGTAAATTGGGTAACCGATTATTATCATGGACTGTCTTGGTACGATGAAGTACAGCACTCAAATCTTCGTTCTATCATGATTTCTCATCTAGAGCGGTGCACGTCACGACCATCGATCTATATTAAAGGAACGGAGGTGACTTGGCTATAGAGTCTCATCGACGTCGATAGGGACAAGTACGACTTTTACGAACTAGGCGATATTGGTTGCCCTTCTCTTGAGTAATCTTAAAAAACTGCACGACGTAGACAAGTGTTCCACTCATTCCGGTAACCCTACTCGTGCGCCACAGAAAATGTCCGACTACTCCATGAATGGTTTAAAGAGTTTTAAGTCTGGAAAGAACTAATAAAAAACTCACAATACCTTTGTAATAATTATATTAAATGAATATAATAATATACTCTTTAACAGATACATACTAAATTAATAATTATTTTCTTCTTCGGGCAGTAATGATAAAATTACAGAAAGTGAAAAAATTCTTAATCATGAAGATGCGTCACAGCATTAATATTTTATTAAGTCTTTAGACGCAATACATTCTTTTTTTATCTTCGTACTCAGACAATAGTGATAAGTTGCAGATCTTGAAAAAGTTTATCTTAATCATGAATATACATGGCTAGATGGTTACATTAATATTCTATTATTTATTTACTCTATGATATATATGTCTTTATACGCACTGCATTAATATTTTCTTAATCATTTACACTTACACTATATGTCTATAGACACATACTTCTTCTTCATAAAGACGGAGGGGTAGTACCTATTAATGTCTCTCTTCACAGTTGGGAGGTAGAAGATGCCTGCTCACTTATAGATTAATGGTACTACGGTAGAGTATTGACTGTACCGGGATATATATTTCTTATCGTAGATAGAGCATAGGGCCAAACGATTGGATTTTTGAGTGTAAAGTTTGAATCCTACAGCTCTTATTGAACGAAACTCTCTCATAACTATCGTCTCATTGGTCAGACAATTTCGATAGCCCTCCAACGAAAGCGTTGTTATCGCGCTACTCTTGACCTATTTAGCCTTGAGCGTCTGGCCATCTCCTTGTACCACGAACGAATAGAGTTTAGGATGTAAACCTATGAACTCGGTGATGATCCGACCTCGTGCCTCTTCTCTTTATTTACTGAGCACCCCTTTATTTACTAGAGTCATCCCGTAAACATTGTCTTGTCCAGAGATAGAGGTGTCTAGGTAGTCCTTAGCTTAAGAGATAAGTCGATGGTACGCATCCTCAACAGTTATGTAATAGAGGAGTGAGTCCCTATCTTAGTACTGGAGTTTTAACGCACCTGGTGGGAAGGCGGGAACCATAACCTGGTAATGTAGTCCATAAATGAATACCTTCGAGATTTCCAATATGGTGAACTCTGCATAGATCGGAATATCGAAGTAAATCTCGGGCTGGCTATGATGTTAACCGATCCAAATTTCGCTCCCTATCTGGTATCACTCTTTATCGTACGGTAGGCTCTCTTGTTGGATATAAAACGACCGAATGCGGCATTGTTCATAAGTTTAAAAACATGTTTTCAAACTGATTGCTCGCCTTACTGCTCATCTCCGTGTTCAGCGTGATATACGGAGCCATCCATGGTGATTGCTTGAAACTGAGAGCCTTGTGGACTCTTTGTCAGTTTCAAACCATTCACCAAACATAGCTTTAGATGAAGGTAGTGAATTACGTACCCAGTATTATCACCTAAGGTTGTTAACATGTTCTCGTGTTTCCCCGTGGGTGGAATCCCTTTCTTAACACAGAACGGCCAGTCTGAATGAGCATCGTGTACATCTCTAGGATATTCGAGATCTACCTGCAAGATATACCCCGTCTCTGCATTGTCCACTATCTTTCGCACATCCAATCGGTCGATTTTATCATAATTGAGCCACCTGAACCCTTCATAGGTAGTGAGGACAACATGCTAAATGAATAGAGTCCATTAACGTAAAGATAGACGAGGTAGGAATCGGGCTTGGAGCGGTCGTATGAATCCATATACCGATTATTCACCACAGAGTGACGAATGGCCACAAAACATACCCCTCCTCGGATAACTCCTTCGATGAATTGATGTATGTCGACATCATCGATTAATTCGAGCCGTACCCGGGTTATTCTCAATAGAGCTTGATATGTAAGACTAGAAGCTGTAAGGAACCATCGGGGATCGAGTCTATACGTCCTCATGCAGAGATTGCGAAAGTTCTCAAAGACGTCAGACAGTAGCGTCACGTACGTATACAGGTAGAGAGGGTCGAGTAGTCCCAAAGAGCCTTAGATTTAAACAGTCGCCAAACCTCGCCGGCATGATCATAGTCTTCCTGAGAGAAATGACTATTAGTGACCGCGTTGTAAAATTTATCTTTGCTCGGTAACTGAGTCTCGTTCAGTCACTCGAATGATCTATATAGTCATAGGGAAACACCCCTTTACGAGTGACCAGTTTTAACATTTCATCTTCAGGATGACACTTACGGGTGATTTTAAGCTGGTCAGGTTCGAGGTACGATATACATTTTTCTAGAGACGTACATAGAATGCTGAAAAGGATGACACTTACGGGTGATTTTAAGCTGGTCAGGTTCGAGGTAAGATATGCATTTCTCTAGAGACGTACATAGAATGCTGAAACTGTTTATAACTTTAATCGTAATGCCTCGAAACCCATGCCGAATATATTTCATGATCACTTTGAATCTCTCCATAGTCTTTCCAATAGCCTTGAATTTTTCTGGATTAACGAGAACGCTCTCTCCCGTGAACGGATCGGGCTCTCTACGTTCAACAGGCGATTAAAGAAGAAAAAATTGTCGTAGAAACGCGCGTTATGGATTATTACGCTCAGGTGGTTCGGGTTCTTGTAATTAATATTGCATCCCGCATGACTACTCCACGATAAAGTCCCGTCAAGTGGCAATGTTCCATAACGTGAATATCATAATTCTCGTAAGTCTTTTCACATATATGGCAATGAGAGGCCGTATTATGGGCATCTCTTTGAGCGGGTGATAGAGGCGTCATCGGAACGATAGTACTATAGTAGTCTAGTACGCACTTTGCGGTATCTGAGCACCTCAACGAATTTGATCTGTACAATCTCCTCCCGTGAAGCGGCGGTACTCGGAGAGACTATTGTCAAAATTACATTTAGTGTACATACCTACAGAATAATCTACATGACGCTGTACGTTCTAAGTATATGGAAATTTCGTGTCGGGTTGCACGTCTCTATCGGCACAAGTAAGCTATCCAGGTCCACATATACGATAAATCCTGTTTTCCCCTGCAGCTTATACTGTGAGAACGTGAGGAATTTATCCTCTCCTTGAGGGAATGTACTCTTTACAGTAACAAATTTCATACACGTATCTTTATGCTTTGCAAGTTTGTTTTCGGTCAGACATCAATCGCCAAAGTACCTACGTCCTCTCTTCGATGTTAAAGTTAGTTGCGGGTTTATTAACCGAGATAGATTTTTGATCCCACTGAAATGATAAGTTTCCGTTCCATGCACCCTTATCATGAATAAATGAACATATCTGGCGCGTTCTTTAGCACTGAAGTGTACAAGAACAATCACTAGTTTTAGAGTTGTCAGCCGTGTCAATATAAGTGCCACTTCCATCGTGTTTTGCGCTGTACACCTCACCGGATATATCAATAAGCCTTTCGAAGCGTTCGATATACCTCATTTATAACGGGAGTGGGATTCCACCAAGTTTCAGCAAGTCTCGAAAATTAGGGTACGACGACAAACGTTGCGGTCTTCTCGTCGGTTCAAAGAGGCACGTCAATACAGATACGGGGAAGCAAAGCCCTTTTTTGGATTGTACATTTATCAACGCTCTACGTTTGGATATAATTTTAGGGATTTGAACCCGAGCCCCGATCGAGATAGCGGAGTTTTTCGAAATATTGATTTTCATTTACAACGTGCCGTCATATATTGATCTCGAGTCTCTAGAGACGAAGGCCTCAATCTGAGCAAGAAGTGGGAAAATCACGTTTTTTTCGTATATCTCCTACACGTTTGTTGGAACGAACATATCACATAAAGTTGAGTTGAAATAACTTTTTCAATTCTACTTTTGGTAGGATGCTTAAACTCGCAGATGAGCAATTTACCTAAATCGAGTTATTTGCTAGCAATTCTTCTACCGTCTTCGCGTAAATATTCCCACGCGCAACTAGAAACTATACAGGATCTTTATAGGGTAGTTCATTGGTAGTAGAGTACGTCTTTATACGTCGGATGTACGCCTGTTCAATAAGTTTGATAGAGAGTCATAGCTGTCCCGGGTAAGGTCTAAACATTGTAAATCTTATACCTAGGTTTTGCGACTGGGTCATAAGTCTTTCTATCTGTGCATCTATATCGTCCTGTCCCAATATGAGTACGCTCGAGGTCCTAATCTTTCCAGGTATATGTTCTAAGTAAGCATTAAATACCTCCCCATCACGACGAGCGATATCATGTCTCAGGTATTTAATTAACAGTTGCTTATTAGAGTTTAATTAATAGAGGGTATACACCTTATTCCCGTTAGTCTGACGGGTTACGATGTTAGGATATGTCAGGCGAGCTCGTTTTGATAGAGGTTCCGGCAAGGTTATAAGGTCATGCTATGCTCTGCTGGCATCGAAAAACTATCTTCCACGCATTTATACCTTCATTTCTGCATGGCTTGATGTAGGATCCCATTGAGTGAATGCGAAACCGCTATAAAACAGGAGCACGTAGTTAGTTTACAGATACCAGATCATAAAGTTATGATATACAGACATTGAAATAAAAAAAAGCGCTAGTATCTTAGCTCGCGAGCAATTCAAATACTGTAGAGGTCTTTGAACCATAAAGCTTTAAATGTATTTTTTTATACAAGAGAAGAATTAATCTTATTTTTATAAAATTTAATCTACATTTGGGATAACTTTTTTGAATATTGGCACGCAGGAAAGTCAAATATGTTAAGGGAAGTTTAAACCATAAAGCTTTAATCTTAGTTTTATAAAATTTAGTTCTTATATTGAATAACCTTTTTTAAATAATTAAGACCGGTAAACGATATAAGGACATTTAAAATGAAGAGTAGGTTTTAAAAAACTAATACTTTTTGAATAATTTGGTTGTATATTAAGACCGGTAAAAGATACAAAAATATTACGCATGAACACACACACACACACACGTTGTATAACAAAGCAAATTTAAATTATTTGAAAATTTGGATGAACTATGTACACTTACCCTCTAGGATACAAGAGAAAAGTAATTAATCTTATTTTTTATAACATTTAATTCATATTTTACTGCCTTATAGTGACATTTATTGAAAATGTCAGTATCTTAGCACGCAATTCGAATATTGTAGAGAGGTTTAAACCATAAATCTTTAATTGTATTGTGTTTTTTTGATACAAGTGAAAAATAATTAATCTAAATTTTTATAACATTTAATTCATATTTGACTCCTATAGTGTGACATTTTTTAAAAACGCTAGTTTCTTAGCACGCAATTAAAATATTTCAGAGGTGTTTGAACCATAAAGATTTGGATAAAAGAGAAAAATAATTAATCTAATTTTGTGATGACCTTTTTTTCTGAATATTAGCACGCGAGCAATTAAAATATTGTATATAAGTTTAAATCCTAAAGCTTTATAACATTTAGTTCGTATATGGCATAACTATTTTAAATAATTAAGACTGGTAAACGATATAAGGAAATTTAGAAAAATTAAGAGTACATTTTTTAAAAACTATAAATTTTTGAATAATTTTGTTGTAAATTAAGAGCGGTAAAACGATACAAGAAAATATTACGTAAACTCGCTTCTCTACACATACACACACATGTTATATAAACAAGCCAATTTGAATGTATATTTATCTTCAAAGGTCAAGATGGCCGTCTTGTTAAGCTTGGAGATACCTTTTTATACGAGCAGTAACTCCGTCTTGGCGATGTCTTCTACCTGCGCATTAGTAAGCAGCGAGAAACGGTTAGCCAGCCACATATTATACTTCTCGTCCAAAACCGCGAGGACTCGCCGACCGAAGCGAGTGTTCAACGTTTTTATACTTGATAAACTGTAACTGCGACCTACCTCTAAATCTGTTAACTTTCTTGGTAGGATCTCTCTAGATCCTACTGTGCTTAACAATATGGCTGCGTATTCACTAGATATGGTTATTGATAATCTTTAGATTGTAGATGGAAGCTAATGATTTTACCTATAGGGGTTAGGTCTATATATAGGAACGAGAGGATTCCTAGCCACGTCCTCCCTTCCCCTACTATGCGTGCGACTCTGAATGAGTCAGATTATCGAGTGTGCGAAATCGTAATCTTCTCAGGGTGAAATATAATACCTTGGAAACGTCATAGTTTATCTCACACAGATGTCCACGTGAAGCGCGTGTCGCATCTGCGTGCGAACCAATTCAGCTATAGGAGAGTTGTTTTGAGAATGCGATTAAATGTAAACATTCTTTTAGCAGAAGAGAGAGGAAATATCCTTTTAAGATTGTTACACTCCCAGAACACATCTGTTTATCTCCAGGATTAATAACGCGTGCGACGTATAAATATCCTCCGTAAATGCACACTTGTCCTAAAGATTATTACCACGTGGTATTATCCAGACTATATGACGCCTGCGTCATTCCCCCAACGCGATTAAGAACGAGGGACACCCTTTCACAACTGGGTATTAAGGCTTGAATATTTCAGCATGTGCGTGCGAGAGAAAGAGTACATATTATTACAGTCCTAGAACCCATCTGTTAAACTCCAGGATCAATCACGCATGCCTCACATAAATATCCCCTGCCTAAGCTTACATGCACACATGTCCTAAAGATTATTACCGCCCGGTTTCATCCAGGATCAATGACACTTGTGTCGGGGGAGTCGTTCACCAACACGATTAAGACTGAGAGGGGGGAGGGAGGTACCCGTTATTAAGGCTTGAATATTGCACCATGCGCGTGCGAGAGAAAAAAGTACATACACACATGTCCTTAAGATTATTACCGTCCGGTATTATCCCATACACTTTCAATGACGCCCTGATTACTCATGCGAGATTGCAATTAATGCTCAGAAACACATCTATTAACCTCCAAGATCAATGACCCATGAGTCGTTAATAAATTCAGCCATAAATATCTCCCCTCGAGCGTATTCAACACCCGCGCGCCCGCACACGAGACGCCAAACCTCTCAAATCCATCCTCCCTCCCTCTCGAACCATCCCACGCCGCCACCTTTGACTGATAAAAATTAACTCTCTGTACCCCCGGAGATACCACTGTCATGAAAACTGCATACATGACCAAGGGTTGATAAGAAAAAAATAGCCCCTTTTCCCTCTAACCCCCTGAGATACCGTGGTCCTGTGAGTATCATTTATATCTTACTTGATTGTGAGATGAAATGGAAGACCTACAGCGCAGGCTCGTTTTTAGAGAACCTATAAAAGCGGGGACTGGAGGGATGTTCGGGACAGTCAGTAGCGGGAGGAGGCTCCAACAACAGTGGAATCCGAACCACGGTGAGGCCTGGCATTCCACATATTCGTAAGTTATGATTTTTCTTTTAAAACTAAACAGTGAAGACAGCGCACTTTTAGAGAAAATAACGTTGTAAATAACATTTTAAGAGAAAACAGCACCACCCTGTACATTTTTAATGCAAAATGATATCAAGCTATAAAACAATCAAACTTATGCTCAATTTTTACCAAGAGGTGTTTGTCAGTAATAGATTTTTCTTTTGAATCTGTGAAAGATTATTAATTTAATTCAATTAAATTGTGCATGTGTGCATATGTATATTCCATTCACCGTAGGAATTGACTTCTGATAGGCCCTTTTCCCTACCATAAATCTACTATATAGTAGGATATTGGTAGGAAAAAAGACCTTTCAGAGAGTAATTTCTACCGTGAATGGAGTATACGTGTGTACGTGTATATGTGCGTGTGTGTACTTATGTACATATGTATGTATGTATGTATACATGTATGTTATTCAACCCGAAGCTTGGTTGGATCCTCAACAGTTCAATCGTCAGCTATAAAGCCTAGGCAGCACTTAAGGTGAGGCAGAAGGGAGAACGAGTGATTTCACAGTTTTTATAGCATTACATTTTTTTGGACAAAATAAATCAAATATTTCTCCAGTAGCAACGTAGAGTTTAGTTTTCTGCACATGCTAATATCAACATATCTTGAATATCTGTCAAGGGTGTCCTGGAATGTTGTCAAAACATTTTAAATAAAGAGAAAAAGTTTTGACAAAATTCCAGGACACCCTTGGCAGATATTCCAGATCTGTTTATATCAGAATGTGCAGAAAACTAAACTCTACGTTGCTACTGGAGAAATATTTGATTAATTTTTGCCAAAAAATTTATATTCTATAAAAACTGAAAAAGATATGCACTTCCTTCTGCCTCACCTTAAGAGGCGTACTAGGGAAATGAGTTGGGAAGTAGTTTCCCATTGCTTTCCTAACTGAGCCAGAAGGTACTATCACACATCAGGCTGCCAAGCCCACCGAACTGCATACACCAATTGACACTACAAACAACATCTTCACTCCTTTCATCACAGGGACTTGCTGTATATTGACTGTTATTACTAGTATCGTTCCTACCTCTGCTACTTTCATTTTGTCAGAACTATAAGTGAAAATGAGAGAGATCAATGGGAAAAAACATGCTCTAGCCAGTACCAAAAGATTTAGTGAATTGTAAACACTATAAATGATCACTTGTGAATGTGGGGAATGCCAGGCCTCCACCGTGGTTCGGATTCCAAGTTAAACTGTAGGTCCTCCATTTCATCTCACAATCACACACAATCACCCTACCATTACACATTAGCGTAAGTGCGTATAACCCGAACGGGTAGTAAGACGCGGTGCCAATAATAATAATAATATACATGATCAGAAAGGGCATAAGTTAACAAACATTGAAATTTCCCTAAGGTTGTATTTTAAACAAACTAATAGAAGATTAAAAACGGGCAGCATTGTATATTCGTTCATCAGAAGGTAGAAAATAATCATAGTTTGAATTACATGTGGTGTGTGGGCCACTATTTTGACATAAAAAAAATGACAGTCCTTGTAAATAAAAGGAAAGCACTGAGCTAGTTTCTCTTGGAAGTCACGTAAAAAGACAATGCTAGGCAACATATATTTGGCTACCCCTAGTTAAAGACATCAGATGTTGTTTAGAAAATCCCGCAACAATGATTAGGAAGGGTTAGGTGAAACTAAAGGTAGAGATGAATATAAGGAGGGTCACATTTGAGGAAAAAATGGAAGCAATTAAAAAAAAGGTGTACAGGAAACCATACAATTTTATTTAAATCTATAAGTTGTACTATTTATTAAGTCAAAGATAGTAAATAATATGAAAACTCCATTATGATAATAGGTTTACAGTTAAATTTAAATATATACCTGACTACTAATAAAAAACTAGATAAATAATTAAAAATATATGGTATTTGTTTTGCGTTATCGCGTCGCACATTTGGTGCAAATTATTAAGTTCCAGATTTTATTGTACCACGATGCCTCACGATGGGCACCAATTTGAGTGTTACGCGTCCACAATGGGCGCCAATTAAAATGTTTTTGGTTTAATTAGCTGATATTTGCCCTGTGAATGAGCGATAATTAAAGCGGTACGGTATTTATTGTGATATAATTACCCTGCGATTGGGAGCCAATTATGGAGACGGAGTTACATTGGTATTTATAGCCCCATGATTGAGCGCCAATTAAAGTGATATGGTATTTATATTGTGAGATTTGCCCCGTGATCAGGCACTAATTATATTGATATGTTATTTATGGTGATGTCGACGTGAGCATGTCCTACTGCGCACTTGTATACGGTTCTACTATCAGGTTAATTGTACTTCTTCCACTTATGAAATAAGTAAGACCCTTAAATTTGCACACAATTTATCTAGATCATTGCACCTTTGGTGCTGAAGATTTGATATTAAATGATAGTTTTTTTGGTGAAATTACGGATAATACACGTTCCGCATTCTGAATACCGTTTTCTATGTTGATTTATGTTACTAATTTTTTCTCTAGATTTATGTCGTCGGCATTGATAATTACTGATATATTACCGAGCTTTCTCTATATATTCATACACAGAAGCATCTTATATATGACCTAACCCTTGCATCTTGGACCCCTTATCACCTGTGTCAAAATCAACTTATAGAAAGAGTCTTGGCGACAGGTGTTATGAAGGCTAGCTTGCTTTTGGGTAGAGGTAACTAGAATCACTTGCTTTTTCGGTAAACACTACAAAGTTGATTTTTAAAAGAAAAAATAAGTTTTATGGTGTACTCTATTGACATTAATTCTGAAAAGCGTGTGACTCTCCATGGATGAAGTCTTAAAAGAATATTTTACATACAGTTTATTGAAGAAAAATACCTTCATACATGGCTTTTTAAATACCTATATGAGAGGGGTCCAAAACAGTATTGTTACACAATATACTCGGTTATCTAGACAGAAATTCTGGAATAAAATCTGGAGCCCATAATGCTATTTTAAATAATTAATAGATCCATTCATCTCTATGTATAAGGACTTATATCTCGAAAGCATGGACGAGAAGGGATGCTTATAATTGTATGTGGTGAAAGAGAAATGTTTTCTGTATATTAGTCACCATTTGGGGACGTGACAAAAATCCTGAACTAAATGCTGGAGCGCCTTAAACATAAGGCTTTTTAGAAGGTAAATCCATAAATCCTCCTCTTTAAGGCCTTATATCTCAAAAACAAGGGCGAGAGGGTATACGTTTTATTGTATGGCGTGAAAGATAAATGTTTTCTGTATAAAAGTCATCATTTGTAGACATGACAAAAATTCTGGACTAGACACTGGAGCGCCTTAAACATAAGGACCACCCTTAAAATGTGGCTAATTTAGATGATAATTCCATTCATCTCCTTCTTTAAGGCCTTATATCTTGAAAACAAGGACAAGAAAGGATACTTTTAATTATATGAGCTGAAATATAAATGTTTTCTGTATGAAACCATTATTTGTGGACGTGCCAAACATTCTGGACTAGACACTGGAGCGCATTAAACATAATGCTATTTTAGAGGGTAAATCCATTATTCCTTTTCTTAAGGGGCTTGCATAGGGGAGCCAAGACAGTGTAACTCAAGTGTTCAACTCTATCACGATTTTGATAAAACTATTAGTAGTATCGAGGTTTGGTCTTCACTGGAATGAATACAAAACTTTATTCTATGTCTCTA
>CABEEJ010001461.1:0-10353 GCA_901482245.1 Timema douglasi
CCCGCGCACCTCCCCTTATCTACAAGGTACTTACCCCTTCCACCAGTTACCCCTTTGCGCCCTACTATACTGGGTTTTAGCCTACTGTTGTGACCTAAATGAAATTAAGATTTGTGTGTGGACTCGCTCTTCTTTCTGGATATCATAATTATTTCTCAAGATACATTTGCGCCACTGTTCTTAGATAAAATTTTTTGAACCACTTCGGTAGCCGCATGGTCTAAAACGCTGCTTTCGTAGTAGACTAGACTTCGAATGATGGGGAAATCGAGGTTCGAATCTCAGTTGGGTATATAGAGGGTGGTTTTTCCAAAACGTTTTTACACTCTCCCTCCACGCAAATGCAGGCAAACTTCCTCTAAATATAACCTTTCTCATATATAAACCATTAGCGTAATAAGTACATAAGCTGTACATAACGGGTAACATGACGCGGTAATAAAAAAAAAAGTATTTTTGAAAAAATAATGTTGAAGCATTTTGTAAATAAAATGTCCACTCTAAAATCCGTGGAATCAATACGTTTATATTTATATATGTATATAGGCCTATTATGTGGGATGTATTTTAAAGTGTGTATATATATATATATATATATATATTTTAAAGAGCATACTTAAATTGCGCTTTTTGAAATAACTGATTATATCAGTACACAGCTTACTATCTTACCTATAGAATAGTCACACATCCATATTTTTTTATCTACGGTAGTAAGAGAACCCAGTTTTTATATTTTCACCTTTTTCATGCTGGCCCTTTAGGTTGGATATTCTTAGTGCTGGAAACTTGAAATTGATGCAAAATAAAAAATAAAGTTTTGATGTGTGGTAGAGAATTGTGGCCCGGATAGGTCCCGATGCATGAAGTGATCCCAATAATGACTACTAAGGGTTTGTGTACCCATGAATGGGGCTGTGACGTCACAACTAATAACAGGAAATGTCTCCCTGCAATGATACCCTGACCTAAAGAGCATACTTGTTTATCTGGTGAATGTTCTGGCGGCCCGGTCTAGTTCCGTTCGGACAACACGTGCCCTCCATAGCTAAGTGGTTAGAACTGTCAGCCACGGTAATAATGAGCGGGCTATGAGGATCATCTTTTTTCTGGCGTATTTTCTTTTAATCACCCCTCTTAGGATTATAGTCGATCAAATATCTTTGATGGCTTAGAGTACGGGAATAGGAGTGTTTTGTTATTTTTTGTTATTGGAATTTCCTCTACATCAATTTGAAATATTTGTTAAAAATAGCTTGAGGAATGGAAAAATCGGTCAAAATATGTTCTCTTTTTATGTACCTGATGATTTATTTCTAAAATATTACCAAACAAACTGATAATTTTCAACAAGTTAAAATATAACTATAGAAATATAAATTTAAAAATACAGTTATTAGTTTGAGAACTAGTATTATATTATAGCGTCAAATTACACTAAATATTATTTTGTTCTAATATTGCGTAAGAGATGTTAACTAATAGAAATGGTACAAACTTTGTAAACATATGATCGATTAAATAGCTTAGCTATTATATCTGTTAGTTGCGATTATAAATAACCGTATCTAAATATAATATTCAATAAACTGGAAAATGACACCTGTACACGGGTACCAGGTTCGATTTCCGTGTCGAGGTATCATTTTTCAATTTTATGAATATGACTTTGTAATACTAGTTATAAATGATTTTATTAAACATTGTCAAACATTTATTTACCACATACATTTTATAAATATAGCAAACAAATACATTATATATATTTCCTGATGTTATTTAATTAGTTGCGTAAGAGGTATGAACAAAGGATTACAGTGATGTTAATCCATCGTGTAAATGTGTTTCACATTTTTCGGGCCTGTACATTTGTCTCCCTGCAGCCTGTGTGTCAGATGTGAGTGGAGGGTTGCGTTGATCGCATAGTCAGGGATTACATGCGCAATAAAGGATTTTAGCAAGGCATAGGCTTTTGATAAACTGGTGGAAAATAGGCAATTTTAGCAGGGAAGTGGCTTATGAAAAACTGGTGGGTAGTTGGAACTTTTGCAAATTCAAGTGTTTCTTACAGAGTGGTGGGTAATTAAGCCTTATCGCAAGGCTAGTGCTTCTGACAAACTTATGTTCAATTAAAATGTATATCAAGTCAAGTTCTTCTGGAAAACTGGTTGACATGGACGGTAATTATTTATTTGGTTATGCAATGGGTTTATCTGATTGAGTTTTTTTAATAGCTAATGGACAAATTGAGGCTCATCTACCTGATTTAATAGTTAGGAAGATAACCAACAGTTTTGGAAGATTCTTATTTCATCCCACGAGGCTCTTGAAGTAATGTAATAGTTTCATAGGCCTATACATTCTTCAACCCGGATATTAAAGTTTCTGGCTCTAGTGTTGAGATGTTTAAAGTCAGTTTTTGCTTTCTTGGGTTAAAGGAAGTTATGTGTTAACTAGTATTGTGTTTATAAAGTGAATATTACTTGTGTTGTTAAATGATAGTGTGTAGAAACTTAAATATAGTGAACTTAGAGGCACCAAATACTTATACACCACGTAAAGGATACATTTTAGACCTTACTGGTACTTTAACCAATCTCTTCCAGACATGTCGTAATGGACACAACCTCGGCCAACAAGTACTAGCACTCAACTGACCTGAAGAGGCCACAGTAGGTGGTGTTGTCGAAGTTCTGCTCTGGGGGAACCACCCGGTCCAAGAAGCGGGGAGTTAGGGTGAGGGAGGACACAGCCGCCAGCAGCCACGTGTCCCCCAACTCTCCTGGCTCAACGTCAAACCTGGACCCTTCCGCCCGGTTACCGCCCGTCCCATCCGCGATGAACTTGGGCCTTTGGCACATCTCCTATTCACGACACAGTACACTCACAATGTAGAGCCATAAAGTATTCACAACGTAGACAAAGAGTGCATTCACAATGTAGAGACACAATGCAGTCACAATTTAGGGACGTAGTGCATTCACAATGTAGAGACACGGTGAATTCACAATATAGGTATCTACATTATAACATTCACAGAGTAGGGTAATAAAAGCCACCGACCACATAGAACCCATTTTGAAATAAAATACAGTTTTATTTATTTATATCTAGACACCTTGATAGTTTATAGATGTGCCGTATCTTTAAATCATTACATACAACATGGACGTTATAATATCGATGTGATAATGAAGCCCAAAACTTAGTTTATATCTTTCCCTTGTGCTCCTTTCCAAGAACTCAAACTTTTGTCAGAAAAGATTATATAATAATAATTTGTCATGATATTCAACAAAGATCTCCATGTTTATTGGGTGAACCAATGAGGACGTCCCTTTAGTACTAATACTGACCACATGTTCACGTCTTAAGAGTGCTACATGGTAGAGTGCTGAGACGCGTTGCAGACTTTAAAAATCTCCTTTTATTCATGAAGTTGTTTGACTGTTTTAATTTCGTTTTCAACAAAATGTAGTAGAACATTATCAGCAGGTTTATGAAGTAGTTAAAAAGTTAAAAATTTTAGTTTAAGGTTTAAAAATATTAAACGACTATTTACGCGAAAATATATACCGCTGAGATTAAAGCAAAGAATTGGAAACCTAGCTCTAACCTTTCTCTATCAAATAAATTCATGTTTTGATAATCTCAAAAGAACATTTTAAGATAATATATGGGATTGTTTTATGGGGTTTTATGCAAGTTATTGCACATTTTTTTAAACTATTTAAATTTTAAATTTAAACTTCTAAGCTGGTCAGGACTTTCGCCTGCCTTATACTGAAAACAATATTAACAAATACCAAACCACTTTATAAATAATCCGTGATTTCTAAATGTCTGCGTCACTTCTCAGTGCTATCCCATGTCAATTTTAAAGGAATGATTTATAGTTTAACAAAACTTATTTCTAGAGTTGTTGTCTATTTGAAAAAAAAAAAGCTTTATTCTCTTCTGTTAATTGGCTCTAATAAATTCAGAGTCATAAATAAAACCAAACAATGATTCAGTTCCAAATCGTTTACTTGTATTTTATAAAGGATTTACCAAATTTCATCAAAGTTTGAATTAATTTAGTTTCTTATGCTATTTATAAAAAGGTTCATAATTGTATTTTAATGATAGCAATCACTTCATTGCTGATGCCAAAGTTACGAGTTAATAATTGATATGGGTTTCAACCACATCGGTGGGCATGCGGACTAAGGCATCAAGCTAATTTGGTCTGATTCAACGGTGATGGGTATAACAGGGTTTGAATCCCACTCAGTGATCTGTAATTGGTTACTTTACACTCACCCTTCATACATACAAATACAATTACATCTACTCTAAAATATTTTATTCCCCCACCCCACCCCTTAAACCAATTAGTGCAATTAGATGCAAATAAATTGGAATATTATCAAGATACGGCGTATAAAAGATTTTTAAAACAGCCTCGCTCTGATGTCTTCCGAGTTCTCACTGAGTGGAACGACTCGAGGTGTCAACGTTTCCAGTGCACTGATAAACTTCTCTTCAGAGCTAGTAAATAAATAGTCTCTGCTACTTGCAAGAAGAGCAAACCAGACTTCACTGTCTAACTCTGTATTGGTCACGCCGAATCCCGTAACAGCGGATTTTCTCCGTAATTCTGAGGATACATGTATAGTAGTTAAAACATAGGTCTAGTATATTCATGTATATTACTATGGGTCCTCCCCCCAAAACAAGATCAGAGTGCTAGTTGAAATAGTTTTAGCGTTGCCTAATCTGCACCACACTGATATGCTTGTAAGAGCCAATAAGCGCACATATAACTGTGTTCCCAAAATATTAATCAACATCACAGCTAAACACAACATTTGATGATATTAACTTAATATATCGGTTAATCCAATCGAAAAGAAAATGTATTGTTACTCCGTCGTTTATAGATTAGATTGCAAGGCACCACGAGTAAAATAATATTTCCACTACCAGGTGAATTCCTGCGCTATTCAAGCAGATTCTGCTCTCTATTTCCGACTAACGTGTGAATCAGACTTTTTGTACTGTTCATGAGCATGAGTGCGCATGGTCAGTGTTTCCTCTTGAGACGCAAGGAGACAGAACCAGGGCAAGAAAGACTTCAACTCGTCATGCTGAACAATGCTGCGCTACCTGCGATTACATCTCAATGCCCCCTCTAAGATACCACAGTTAACGGTGTACTTGCTAAGCCGAGCGCAGTTTGCCAACAATTGCAATGGAATATTCACTCGTTGGCTCGTTGCAAAGTGCAAGCTGTTACAATAAAATATAAACCGCATAAGGAACACATGTACCAGAATTGAATAAGTAAGGAAGATAACCCCCACATAGCTCGTTAGTAATTGAAAGGGCTAATAAATAGTTCAATTTGTGAAGAATTAATAACATATTTGGTGCTGTCGTAGAATAAATTTTCTCCCAGAACATTAATGTTGCCTAAAATCATTAATATAACTAATAAATTCAGGAATAGGCTAAGGTAAGTAAGTCATTTGAGAAACAAATCAACGAACAAGGACTATCAACAAGTGGCCGTTCAAACAACCAACAAAACAATAAACAAGGCCTATCATCAAGTATTAATTGACACGATCAACAAATCAATTAATAAGGACTTATATCAAGTAGCCATTCACACAATCAACAAATAAATTAACAAGTATTATCTTCAAGTAGCCATTCACACGATCAACAAATCAGTGAACAAGAACTATCATTAAGTATTCATTCACACGATCAACAAATCAATAAACCAGCACTTTCATCAAGTAGGCCTATTCATTCACTTGACTAACAAACCAAAGAATAAAAATTAGCAACTAGTAGTCATTCACTTGACCATCAAATCAATTAACAAGAACTTTCATCAACTAGTCATTAACTTAACCAACTATGTAATGAACCTATCATTAAGTAGTAATTCACATGGTCAAATCAAAGAATAGGTACAACAGCCGGTTCGTTCTTTCAATCCGTATTTTCTCAAGTAATTAACAGGTCTAGGTCATTAGCGTCTGATACCTTACAACTGTTTCGTGGAAACCAGGTCTACACGCTAGAGAAGAAGGTAGTCCAAAATGGTTCATAAAAAAAGCTAGTGATGTGTCCAAATGAGTTCTGCCATGATTTAGAGACGGTTGCACTTACCATTTTAAAACTATTTTCAACAATTTGTTGTTGTTTAAATCCCTCATTTTTCTCGGTCTTATTAATTCAAAGTTCTAAAATAAACATTACTGGGGAACATTCAAAATGTTTCAATGGTTGCATATACTATTTTTACATATTTATAGAGGCTTTACTATTAAAGCTTTAAAATTTAAATAAACATATTAAAAAGGTTTGTGTCGTAATGAAAATATTTTGGAAGATTACCAAAAATGTTGGTTTGGAGCCATAAAATGCTAGGATAAATTAAACAAGTTTTTTTTAACGTTCAAAATGATATTAAAGTTGCATTCACAACATACCTGGTCCAACATTCATTCTTCAGCCAAGACATTCCAGTGACGATTTACTAATCAGGATGTGATGGATTCGTAGTTTTATTTAAATAAGAAAAGATCAACAACCAATAATTAACCTAATTAAGATTAACGTCTGACCTGCTTCGGGGGCCGCGTGGTCTAACGCTCTACTCTCGTGTTAGACTAGACTGCCGATGACGGGGAAATCGGGGTTTAATCCCAGTCGGATACACTGAGGGTGGTTTTCCATTCTCCTTACATGTAAATGCGGGTGCACTTTATCTCAATTAATCCCTAAACCATTAGTGTAATTAATATATAATCGAATAACCTGTACGGGTAGTAAGAAATTATGCAAATTAACATCTATGCGAGTATATATATTATTTCGGTGGTCTATATAGTATAATAATATCCAGGCGCAAATAAACAAAAATGTTTATCTGTACTTGGCTTGGTAAATATTTTATTTTGTAACAATTGTCACAGCTATAGCGGCATTAGTTTTGTGTACACACATCTTAGTATGTCAGGTCTGTTCCCACATTTGTACTAGTATGGTGGATGTGTGCCTGCATTTGTGTGGGGAGGGAAGGAAATCATTTAGGAAAAAGCAACCTCGGTGCACTCGGCCAGAATTCTAACCCGGGTCTACCCATTAGCAGCAAACTAAATTAGATGAGGTTGCCATCTTAGAACACGTGCTCACAGTGCGTTTTTTTTATTTTTTTTAGCGAGCCTTAGCACCCGTTCATGTTATACAAATTTATATATTAATTACACTTAAGGGGTAAGGATGAGGAAGGTCGAATTTAAAAGAAACATACTCACATATGTGGGGAGGGAGAAAAGGAAACCATTTAGGAAAAAATTACCCTTAGAGCACCAGGCTGGGATTCGAACCTTAGCGTCAAACCAGAATAAATTAGCCTGACATTAAGACCACGTGCCCCCCCGATGAAGGTGGATCCTTTTCTAATAATTGAGGCAAACACTGGGATGGTTGTGATTAATATTTGACAAATGTAGCAATTACCACACGCTGAAATCAACTATTAAAATTCAGCTATTGAACCTATTTTGCATCAATCATATCATAATCAGAGTTTGGCAACATCTAATGTCAGGTCAAGACCGTCTCTAGTCCTTGGCTAGGATTGCGGTGAGGGATTCTACTCACGCTGGGTCTCATCCAGACGATGGGGTGTAGGGGAGGTTTCTTGTGGTGGTAGAGGGCCCGGGGCCCGGGAGGAAAGTCAGGGTCTTCGAACAACAGGCCCCGCTCTCTGCACGCCCTCCTCACTGCTTGGTAGTTGGAGGTTCCTGCGCGGGGCCTTTCAGTCGTCCAGTACCTGCCAACAAACACTCTATCAACACTCATGTATGGTGTTCTATCAAGACTCCTTTATCGCACTCCATAAACACTCCTTAATGAGATTCCCTCTAGAGATTGAAGTTTAACTTATTTTAAATTAAATCTTAAACTTTTGACTAAACCGGTTAAGTGGTGTAAGATCGACTCCAGGACCAATATATTCTAGTTACAGCTCGAATGTATTGTTTAGTAAAATACACCTCATCTAACTACTCATCCGGGACATCAAATGGTATTAAATTAATGAGATAGGAATTTACTCTTAGGGAAAGTGTAAATTTTTTTTAGGAAAAACCACCCTCAGTACACCCAAATGGGATTCGAATTCCAACTTTACCGTCCCCGGCAAATCAGACCATATGGGCTTTACACCTTAGCCCACGTGCCTATGGATACGGGTATGCTTTGATATAACTAATAGTGAAGGAAATCATCGAAATAGTTCATATGCAAAAAGGTTAGACCTATTATAGACAAATGTTCAGTAAAATAGATTTTCTCGAGCTTATATATTGGATATGGTATGTACATTGAGCATTTAAATTTGATTTTTACCAAGGTCCCAAGACTATCTCTATGCTTCGTACAGGCTATATGAGAAAGTAAAACAACAGATCTTATTTCAAGTGTAACAGGGCCACCACTAATGGGTCTCCCCCATATACCGTGTCATGATTGATCCAGTGAGAAAAGACCTAGTTCCGTTTCCGGCGTCGACCAGACGGAAAGAGAGCGAGAAAGGAGAGCAAGATGTTCGCCAATAAGCAACTTCTCTCCGAAGCCATCGCACGGGACTCCCGTTACAATATGTTACGTGCCACATCCACGGCAGCTCGGTTCCATCAGGACCATAGCTACAAGAACACCTTAAGGACGCACCCTACTTAAAGGGAAATAACCTCACATAGCGGAATTTTTTATAGGAATTCTGAAGCTTCAAAATAACTAAAAGAATTCTCAATTATTCTATACTGTTTTGGCCCCTATTACTAAATATTTTGATCTCAGAGTTGCGACATTTCAAGTGAAACTTTTCTCGAAAATGAACCAATTGTTATTTTTTAAACTATATAACTTTGAATGTAAGATTTTAAATCCAATATGAATATGTTGATGCCTTTCAAATTCACTTTAGCGTCAGCCATATTTTGAAATAGCCAACCACGTCTTAAATAACTCAGAACTTATAAACGTCTTTAACGTGTCTCAGCACTACGACAAGCGGCCCCCTTAAAATTCTATACCGATCTTTGCTTACCTGCTTAGGCCCTGTATACGCGAGCCTTGTTAACGACAGAGTGATTTTAATTCCCCCATCCCATGAAAATGACAGCACAGTTATTATTCACACTCCTCATATATTCTTCATTAGATTAAACTAATTATAATCTAGTAAAATCTTTGAAAGTTGGGGGGATATTTTTGCTTTAGGAGAATGGGAGGTGAATAAATATATTGTTTTCCTGTTTTACCAACGCTCTTTAGACACTTGATCTCATCTAGTCACCTAGTCAATGGATCTTAAATGCCCTTTAAACTTTATATTCTTGTTGGCGAACCAATTATTCTAAAATAAAGATTTTGATTTTCATCCCCTCTCAGCCTCCAACCCTCCATGAAAATGACAGCATAGTTCTTCCTATTTATACTCTTCATATCTTACCCATTACATTAAACTATTAATAATCTAGTAGAACCTTTCAAAATTTGGGAAATATTTTGGCGAGAAAAAGGAGAGAGAGGTAAATATATATTAGTTGTTTTATTATTTTATTAACTCCCTCTAGGCATTTGATGTCAAGTCGATGGACCTTAATTGACTTTATAGTACATTGCAATTAGGCGGAAATGAGGTCAAACCTAGATATTTCGAATAAGAAGATGGGACCATTTGGAATCACTTCTATTTAACGTCCTCAATAATCTCAAGAAAAAAATATCCCTGTTGCGGATTTCCCGCCATTTTGGGAGGAAAGTCATCTATGTTGGATTTAGTGCATACATTTAATTTTTTCAATTTATTTCATAATGTATTTGTCGTAGTCTCTTGAATTAATTTTTATTTGGTACCTTACATTATTTAAAATAAAAAATTATGTATTAAATTTTGTGCTACGGCTAACCATTCTCTCAAAATATCAGGATTAAACGAAAAATTATGACTGTTAAACAATTTTTTTAACGGAACGTAGAATGTTTCACGCACAAAATATGGAAAAAATGTTTGCATCAATTTTTTTTTTTTTTAATTTAACTAGCTTTAAAATCATATATAATAATGCCTGGATATATTATGTTACAGATATGAAAAGGGGTGTCTTTGCAGCTCAAGTCATAAATAATATGTAATATGATATATATCAAGGGACGGTGATTATTATTACAAAACTATGGCGTCCACAGGACACAATTAATTTTAGATGTAGAAGACTTAGGGAAATTACGTATTATATATATATATATATATATATATATATTTTATATATATATATT
>CABEEJ010001461.1:10367-51751 GCA_901482245.1 Timema douglasi
TATATATATATATATATATATCAGTACTTGCCTAGTTTACAATGAACACTTAGTATATCATTAATTTTTTGGTAAATATTGTAGAAAATACTTTGGACCTAAAGTGTAGTGTGCGTGGTATATAAGGAACCAAATCAGTGCGTATTATTTTATTCATTTCATGTTGTGAACACTCTTTTATATTGTATGTGTCATCTTAAATTAATTTATAGAGCAATTTCATCTTCGTCCCTGCACCCATGCAGTGTGGGAAAAGGTTAGGTTAAGTAAGAAAGGGCTTAATACCGTTAAAGGGTGAGGGGACTAGCTTCTTTACTTGAGAGCTCTGAGGAATTTATTGGACTTGTGGACTGTATAAAACTGTCTCTAGAGGACTGTCTGATTATACCAAGTGTGTGGCAGTTGGCAGCAGGCCCTCCCCTAAAATACAGCCACAAAGGGCAGTGTTCGACTTTAAAACTCAATGTCTACTATGTGAACGTCCTTGCACCGACACTAGTAAATTGATAAACCCTGAGAAACAAGCATGGAGTGTTGTGACCACCTTGAATTTCGTACATAAAATTTGTCAATTTGCCAGTAATAGAGAAGAGTGTGAATAAGCCAATGAGGTGCATATACCGCTAGCTGGAATAATCGACCTTGTTGCTGAAGAGGGCCGCTACCACTGGCAGTGCTACCAACGATTTCAAGTACCTGGATCTTCAAAATCAGGAACAAATTCATCAAGTTTAAGGCACCCAGATGAATAAAAGCTATTGCTTTTCAGAGTTTGTGAAATTTTTTAGAGCAGTGATGAGTGCCAATTTACAATTAACGAGCTCGTTGTAAATCTTTCAAATATAGATATGTCTGCCCGTTCTTACCGTTCAACTCACCTTAAAAGAAAAGTGAAGGAATATTTTGATGAAGGTAACAGAATTTACTGGTAAACATACTATTGTTTGTTTATCAAGATTCAGAGACAAAATACTGTCAGAAAAATGGTAAGCAGAAAGAAATCAGAACATTACAAATGAAAAAATAGAGGATTTTTCAAACAGCTGTTAATATTTTAAGACAAGAAGTATTTTCAAAACCATATGAAACTGATATATTTCCAAGGTCTGAGCAAATACAAACAGAGTGCCCTGAATTAGTTGGTGACTTATGTCAACTATTTCTTTAGACTTTAATGAAGGCTAAGAAAGTTAAAGAAAACTAGAAGGAAAAGATAAATTATAGAAAAGTGTTGACTAGTCAGCATTCCATTATTGCTGCCCTCAGACCAAAGTATTTTATATCCCCTCTACAGATAGGTGTCAGTGTTTACCTTCATAGGCGGTATGAATCTAATATGTTGATAGATGTACTATCCAGAGTGGATTGTTCGTCTTGGAGTGAGTGTTCCACCTACTCTCATATTTCATGGGGGCTATTGGCGAAATCATGCAAGGAAGTAGTATAGAAAGTCTTTAGGAAACAGTATATGAAGAAATACTCCAAAATATGTTGTTAGATGAGGTTAAAATCATTCATGGCACAGTTCACATACCAGAAAAAAAAGTACTGTAGTAAAATAATCATAGTAACTTACAAGACGGCATTTCTTCGTGATCACTCCTAACTTTGACAGATTGTAATTGTGTATAATACATTATATCACTATAATATATAAATTAAGATTTGCAAACAATACTAGTTGCAGTTTAATAATGAAAATTACATGGTGCGAACAACATGAGTTAAAATAACGATTCAAATAATTTTCTGCTATTCAAACATTTTATAGATAAAGCCTACGACTTAACCCTTTGCCCCCCCCCCCCACCCCTCAATTTTTCATCAATATCAATTAGTGACGAATGAACTAGGATTAAAAACATAAACAATTATAAAAATTGAGTTTAAAAAGTCGTAGTTTTTCTTTATTAGATGATAACGAGAAACGAAAAAAGAGAACTTCCAACCTAGCATACCATTATCTCTGACACTTTCACCACGAGAACAAGCACTTTAAAATCATGATCACATCGCTGTGGCACGATATATCCTGCCAGTGTTAGAGATCATTTTAAAGCTCACATAATTTCCAGCAAGTTTTATTTGAACATTCTTTTCGGATTTTGCCGTGAAACTTTTTACGTTTCTTTTAAAAAAAGTTTAGCAGTCATAATTTTTCGATTCGTTCTGAAATTTTGAGAAAATGGTTGGTCACAGGATAAAATTGAATCTAAGATTTTTTTTATTGTAAATAATATAGGTAACAAAATAAACAATAAATTAAAAATTTATGACAATTTTTTTTGGAACAACATCGAAAAAAGTGAACGCGTGCACTAAATCCAACATGGTTGACTTCCTTCCCAAATTGGCGCGAAACCCGAAATAAGATTTTTTGGGATTCTCTGTAGATGTTTGAGGACGTCAAATAGAAATGATTCCAAAAGGTATAATCTTTTTATTCAAAATGTCTACCTCAAATTATAATTTCACTGACTTTTAAAGGTGTCTAAGCAACTTTGAATTATTTTAAACATTTCATGTTTTGTTGGCAAAACATTTGAACTATCTCGGTTAGTGGATCTATTCCCCTCCAATATGTTTATTGTTTTAAAACTTACTTTAAAGTGTTTATCAAAGTGTATTGAGGTTTCACTAATAAAATTATTAAAACTTCAATACATATGTTTATTTTATTGCATGAGTATTATATTAGAGATGGTAGCCATCAACAATGTTCATTTTAGAAGAAAAGTTTGTTATTGAATACTGTATATTACAAATTGTTGCCCGAAAAATAAAATATGTTAAAATTAACACTGCATTTATTTGTATATTCTTAATATCGTAAATGTCAAGGGGAATTTAATCGGTATTCGCTCGTTGAGAGGATGAGAAATTAGTTAGCGCAAAAAAAAAAAAAGTGCACTCAAACGACGCATGCGCGCCCACCTAGCTCCGACCTCAAAATCCAACGAACCTATTCTTTAGTAATAGTAACAATAATAATTTATTCAGGGAAGACCAAACTCTAATTGGAGGATACTTTTTAATTAGTCAGTTTGGTACGACAAATTAGGGCGTGCTTCAGCAGATGCATTTCATTTTTAAAAGCTGTCAACTCACATTAGTATAAGATAATACTATTTATAAAATGACGTTGAAATAATATAAAATAATAATATAATATTAATATATTATGTAATTTGAGACTTTAAAGTGAGAAGCCATTGCCGAGATCAAATATTTTCTTAGAAAACTCAATTATTTATATATTTTTAAAAAATTGAAACTATCTGTTTCAATTTCATATGCTTTTAGTCATTATTTCTCGAAATGATTTATTAAATTAAATAAGAACCCGCAACAATGGGCACGCGTATTAATTGTCAAGCTCCTTTAGTCTGGTTTTAAAGTGACGAGGTTGGGGTTCAAATCCCGGAAAGTGCACTGTCAAAGTATTTTCCTTGATGATTTACAATTTTCCCTTCCCACAAATACTGGTACAATTACTGTTAATTCTACCTCCTCATCCTTACTAAATCATTGTAATTAAATACGTAAATCCTGAACAGGTTGTAAAACGCAATATAAAAATAAAATTAGAAATATGGACTACGCATAAATGTTTAGAATAGTGCAACCTATACATAAAATATTATCAAAAAAAGGTTCAATTTAAATTAAAAAATTAAGAATCAATTTTTCTAAGAAAATATTCAATTTTGGTGAAATCTACTTATTTTAAAGATAAGAATGACATATAATCACGTCGTTTTATTAACATTTATTTCATATTGATGACGGTTGTCACTTTTTTAAATAAGTCTCAAATTATACTTTAATCAAATGACTGTGAAATGTGGATTTAAGATATAAGGTGGTTCTGTAAAGTATGAAGTCATATAAAAATACTTTTCCAGTTATTTTTATGTGTGTATTGTTATTGGGAAAAAGAAGGAAAGAGGGGACTTTGACTCGCGACGAATGGCCTTGGCTAAACGGAGCCTGTAGATCCAGGCATTGTCCAACACGCAAATAGGTACCTTCATATTTCTCCTGCACAAGCGTGAGAGCAAACTTGAAATTAACGTAACTCGACGACTACAAACGGATTTCATCTTGGTTTATGTTTTTATTTAAAGGGAAAAATTAGCGTAGCGCCGTCATTCTTCAGAGCAGCAGTTTGCGACTTCCGGCGAAATTTAGTGTCTTGAGGTACTTTCTTATTTTTATACACATCCTGTCTCTGTGTGTACGTTGGCTAACTCTTTGGAAATAAGCCTGAATACACGGGCCCCTGCTTTATTTACTGTACTAGTTTCCTTCGACGAGAATGAACAGGGAGGTTGAATGTTTTTATTAAATGAAGACCATCGCTGTGTTAGCCAAGTGGATATTGTGGTCGACCAATTCCTGAAGGGACTGATAAAACTTTATGTAGCTGATTACCCTGCTACCCCATTATAATCTATCAGGGAGCTAGGACTGCGTGTCGAATAGTGTTAGGAATACTGCCTTAAGTTTAATTAATTTTTTAAGCTGTGTACTGATATAAATCAATTTTTTTGAGCAAGGTAGGTTTTATTGATAGGTTATACACAAAGGTTAATAACGTCCTAATCTAGTTGGGTGGGGGTGAGGTGGGAGAATTAACCAGAATCAGTATGACGAAAAAATAGAAAACCAAACTGTGAACCAACAAAATTTATTCCTACTACACCAAAACTCGTACACGGACATTTTGGGTTCGGGTTTAATCTTCAATCACTCGGATTAAGAGAGAATCGTTGTCTAGCCCACAATATATTAAATACGTAAATTAATCGCCGAGTTCGGCTTCCTGTAGGCTAGCTGAAGTATTCAATTTTGAGGTTAATTTTTTTTTCCCTGTGTTTGAACAGTTGGGTATTTCTCTAATGTGCTTAAAAAAATCTAACATTTGCTCGTCCATAGATACAGGGATCAACTCCCTCTCAGGACATACTTTTAAACATATAATACAACAGCTTATCCACAACTTGTCTTAATAAAATGATTGATTTGTTATCCCATGTCACAAAATTACTCCCCTTCGTTAGAGTGTGGAAGAAAATTGAGTCATTCAGATAGATGTATGCAGATTTTTTTTAGAAAAAATGTGTGTTAATTCATCTAAACGGTTTACATTCCCAGTGAATTGTTTCAAGCCATAACTTTCTTGTGAAACAACGAGTAAAAGTTTCAGTTTCAATGGTTGGTAGTAGCCTGTAATAAGATATGATCCGCAACAGTGGCCGAATGGTCTAAGGAAGTGCTCTCAAACTTAAACTAGTTGATGGTCCAGATTCACAAACTCGGAGCCTGTTGTGGCCGATATAGACATGTTTGCTTAAATATAGTCTACTCTATACTTATGCAGACCATCTATCTGTCCCGACTATGCACATTGTAATCACGCTAGTGGGTAAGGGATGAGTAAGATATACTTTATAGGAAATGTAACTACATTTGATTGAAAGTAATATGGGAAACCATCTAAGAAGGACCACCCTCTGTACATCTGGTTGGAGTTCGAACCCTAATCTCCCCGACACCGGTAAAATATTCCAGAATATCTTGACATTTAATTCGCACGCCCATCAATGTATGTATATTCTTGATATTTGACGTGATGTATTTAAAATCATAAATTCATGCTTAAATATTTGAAAACTTTTATTTAGCAGATGGTTTTGTGGGATGGGAAAATACTCTAAGCAGTATTTATTAAATTATATAAATAAAAAATACCATAATCAAGTATTTATAGTGATAAAAATATAAAACAGCTTGAAATAGTTCCAAGCATTAATTTTTATTCAAATTTATGAACACACCAAAATTAAACTAATATTTTCTGTGTGCGTATATAACTGCAGCCTGGATAGCAGACAAGTGGACCAGTAAGATATGCCTCACTGGCTGGATGCGGCCCGCGGACCGTGTGTTTGCAAATCTTGTTATAAGGCATCACTCTCATGTTGGACTGGCATACTGATGACGAGGAGATCAGGGTTTGAATCCTAGTTCAGTCTATTGAGGGTGTTTTTTTTCTAAACTGTTTCCCACTCTCCTTCCATGTAAATACGGGTACTGACAGACCAATGGGCCTGCCAATCCCTCAAGACCTCGAGCCTTATAGCCTTACGGCTTTCAGAGTGGAGGACTTGAACCTCTTTGTATACTCTACACAATAAGCGTTCCTTGATTACCACAGGAAGTACACCAATGACACAGATTGCGAGACGGTGAGGTAGGCTATAAGCACCACCAATAATACTTTTCTCCGTGTACTCATGAGAGGGGGTTCACCTTTCAGTACCTGAGCTACTTAGAATTTCCATCCACATGTAACAACGTTTTCAACCATTCCAATGTGAAGTCTCTTCATGGAGTGACAACTATATCTATATGGCCTTCGTTAGGACATACAGTCTCATAAAAGAGGCCTTTACTCTTCCTGCAGTTTTCTTAGTGTGGCTTCCAAAGGCCATTACTTTGTCAAACGTCAATCCCAAATATTTTCCCTTCGTTGTGTATCCTATTACCCTGCCACCCTTATATATATGGTTGGGTGCCTTCTACCACTCAATCTACCTGTAAGCTGCAACATATACGTCTTCTTTCAAGAGAAGCGCTGTTTATGCTTCCTCCACCAATTTATTATTGCATCCAGGGCACACCGTATCATCTCTCGAGATTCATCCGTAAATGTGCTCCAAACAACAGGAAGACATCGTCCGTATGCACGAACATTTCTACATTTGCACCTAGTTATGAACGAAGCAGGTTTTTAAACAACACATTCCAGAGGAAGGGTCCATGGACCGATCCCTGCGGGCATCCCATCGTTAAGACTTTGGAGTGCTCAGCTCCAGCCACCTTGATTGTCAGTGCCCTACTATGGAAATAATCATGAATAACCCGCCAAAGGTTACCCTGGCATCATGCCTCCCTCAAGGCATCCAAACCGATAGGCCACCACAAATTTTTGAAAGCCCCGGAGATATTCAAGAATACCCCCAAGACATACTTTTCTGAGGTCGCGACAACGCTTTTCATCGTAAGTGGGGCATTCACAGTACCTCTACCTCTTATGAAGACAAACTGACTTTCACTTATGATTCCAGCCTCTACGAAGAAACCAGTAATTCCCCTCGTAATCAGCTTCTCAGCTAACTTGACGAAAACCAGCAGAAGCGCTATCGGTCTGTAAGATTTTAGCTTAAAGGGGTCCTTGCCCTGCCCCTTCAGAAAAACCTTAATGCCTTTCTTTCCAGATATCCAGGAATTTACTCTTTATAAGCACCTTATCGGTCATAACCAGTAGCACCTCTCTGATTTTTCCGAAGGCCCGTTTGACGGTCTCAGACTTGATACTGCCATAGCCTGGAGATTTCTTGTTTTTGAGGTCAGGGATAACCCTCTGTATCTCATCAGCCGAGAAGGGAGTGGTGTCCTCCCCCCCATTCTGTACATACATGCTGAGCCTTAGCTCCTTATGCCGATCATAATCTAGTTGAAGATTGTCATCCGGTAACAGACCACACAGTAAGACCTCCAAGGTTTCAGCCTAACTGGCCATCATGCCACCATCAGGACGCTCCCTACAGACCAATATCATGTATTTCTTGGACTTCTACATTAGGATACAGTAAAACTTCCCTCAGCAGTCAGCCGTACCATCCATACCAACCAGGAGATCAATCTCTCGGGTCAAGGCTTCATCAAGCACATTCCTGTCTGATTTTATTATATGGTATATACCCGTTCCATGTTGTTGTCCATCCTATGGGCAGGCCATCCACCAATTTATAACACATAAGGTAGTGTTCAGACATGACTTCTGCCTCGACTACAACCCATGATCTTACATCCCCGACAGCCCTTCTTGTGACCAACGTCACATCTATGTTGGACACACGACCACAGGTATTTTCGTATGTATGTATAACGGACTCAATATTTGCGACCACCAGGTCATACGCCAAAACGAGACCCTCTACAGCCTCATACCTCTGTCGTTCATCGAGTTATACCAGTGTGGAAACTTGGCGTTAGCACCCACACAAATCATCCTCTCTTTTTTATTAAACTAGAATCCTTTCCAGTAGCCCAGTGTGTGCATCGATATCCTCTTTGAACTTAAAATAGCTGCTCACCAGCACTATACCCAGAGGGGGTCTCAGCCTTACCACCACACAATTACTGTCTGACAGACATGTTGCCAACCTAATATTGGTTCCCTGGCCCATCACTACGATGGCACTCCAAATTTAATTTTCACCATCATAGGCAATAATGATCTTGCCACAACCCAAGCTCAATTTTCCGTTGGTACTCTACGAGTCCTGGATAGGGGCAATATTCCGTTCCCGATCACAGGCAATTCTTTCTATTTATACTATGCCGGCCTTAGATCAGCCTACGTTTATCTGAGCTAGTCTAGACACCATAATCCATTTTATTGTCCAACTGCTCCAGACCCAGACCATACACTGGCATTTCTGATTTTGCATATCGTGCTCATCCGGCTTTTTGAGCCATTTATAACAAACAAATTAATACAAGATGGTTTTGCCTTTTCTGATCACATGATTTAAAATTACGTTTCCCACCACATTGGACACAATTCAAATTGACTTTAGAGAGCTTGGCCACATGCCCGTAGCTCTGACATCGATATCATCAAACTACTTGTTCAGAATCCTTGACCCTTTGGCTCAATTACCTGACATACAACGCCAGGGCACAACCCAACGCCACCAATGAATGCTGATTATTATTTTTTTCAAGAGCGCTTGCAATTCGGCTACCTTTTCTTGAGCCAGGGTGGAAAATCTCTTTCTCTTCACTTGACTCAGTATCATGAGGAGGTGCTGGTGGCTGTTGCAACTTTTAGCTTTCTCAATGCTCTTTATATTATCTTCGTCAACAGTATCCCTTCTTTCCTTGGAGAGAATAAAACTCTCCTTAATGGTGGCTGGACTTTCTCGGTCACCTATGTTTCTCCTTTTTCCTCTCCTCACTCCATACTCCACTTAGCTTTTTGGATACACTGAAACTGAGGAAATATCCATTCCAACAGAAGAACTAGCCTCGTCAGTCCATTGTATACTACCACGTGTAGCACTCGCAGCCCCTCCCACAAAGGTTTTGACCAGTCCTCAGCACACTTCTACTTATCTTAATAGCGTCTTGATTGACCATATTTACTTAAAAATGTATATCTGGCAGCCTCAACTAACTACTTTTAGGCATCGAGCCACCCGCAGATCTCACCGGGGATTTAGCAATAGTCAAACACTTAAAGGGAGTGCCCCCAACAGGCCCAAATAACGAAGCTTTCTCAGAGTTTACGTATAACTTCTGTACCATCGTTTCATGCTTCTCCAGAACCTTCAAAGCGGATGAAGCTCCCCACTACAGTCAACTCTTCTAGCCATGAGAAGTAGACGTCACGGGATCGACTCCCAACTATCTGATAAACTGAAACGAGGCCTGGGGAGATAAGATTTCTCCTTCCGCACCCCAACTTAACCAAATATTTTGATCCTATATATGTGGGTGTACATCCCACTAAATTTAACCTACTATTCAATCAATGGCCGAATAAGACACGTCGCTGCGTTTGATTGTAATCGCCTGCTGCTCAACGCTTAGATAATGTCTGTAAGGATGGTATCAATGGTCTCACCGGCTAGGTTGAGAAATTCCTTTTGGAAATTATAAGTCTCCTTCTGAAAAAGATTTAGTTTCTTAAAGTCTTCTTAGACTTGTTAGAATAAGGTTTGAATTTAGTTCATTTGAACGGCATGCACTATGCCCGTGAGTTTAATTAAAGTCAATTTATGATTTAATAATGTAATTTGTTTAGGAGCTACTTACTCCCACAGGATATTATTGCATCATGTTATCAGGAATCGGTGCATACTTGAGTATGATATTTGTGTATAAAACTTAGTTTTATTATTTACACGAGGGCGTGTGTCTGGGTAACTGTTTTATTGCATTATGGTTCTACCATTATCAATATTAGTGGATTTTACTAATATCATGACTTGGGACAGTGGGGATATCTCTTATAGATTGATGATAGCTGAGTCCAACTGTTTGTTGTTTCGCGCCCGCAGTGCCGAGACTATATTTATGGGAATATCTCTATCATGTATTTTATTGGCCTGTCAGTTTTTGTATGTTCTAGCATAGGCCTTAACTGCTATTACGTAATAAGCATTGTTGAGGCATTCCTAATTGGGGTTATGTTACTCAATTGCCACTAATAATAGAATTCCAGAGTGTGCCTACTGTGTATGGTGTTTCAATTTAATAAATCTCCTTCACATTTAAAGTGCAGCGCTAACACAAAATATTTATTTTTACTAAAATCCCTTTTAGATATAAATATATCATTTTGATACCATTGGTTTGGATATTCTTAAAGCTTTATTAATGTTATTAGATCACATAGGCTAATACTTGACTAAAATATCTATTTTGTTTTATATTTTGAATGCTGTCGCTTCTATCGTCCCATTTAATGGGCGCAAGCAACTAGTCCTCTGCTCTGTTATATTCGCTAAAATAATCTTAGGGCTTGGTTATAAACTTACAATCTATTTAAACATTATTTAAATATACTAATTTAAATTGACTTTCTCTATTTGTATCTCCTTGTTTCCTCGCCCAAATTAAGTGTTCCTTCTCCACATTATATTGGTGTTGAACAGTGTAACATTTGGGAATGTTACGTTAGAATGAGGTTGTCTTTTAAAATTATTATTATTAGCACCGCGTCTTACTACCCGTTCGGGTTATACGCACTTACGCTAATGTGTAATGGTAGGGTGATTGTGAGATGAAATGGAGGACCTACAGTTTAACGTGGAATCCGAACCACGGTGGAGGCCTGGCATTCCTCACATTCACAAGATGTCTTGTCAGTCTTTTAAAAGATAATCAGGGAACACTTATCGCGATCATCCTTGATCTTTATTTGGATTAAGGGTGATCATATCCCTCGTGGCTTGTGTCAACGACGCCACTAGCAAGCACGTAAGTGTCAACACGATATACAAGTACCTCCTTTTAGCCAACCTTGTTCTTATGGTAAGGGGCTACTTTTCTTGGCTAATCGCCTCAGGTCACTGTCCGGCCTCTACCTCATGAAGGCGAAGGTTTGAAATTTACAGATACTGTTCAACAGAGTCCACAATCACTGAGAGATTTAATAACAAAAATAACACACTTGTTTTTAAAAGCACACCTGTCCCATAAGTTCAATAAAAGCTTTAAGTAGAACAATAACCACGAGATTGAACACCGTCTTTCTATCACTAAACAAAGGGCCAGTGTGTAATAGCAGTGATAAGTGTCATGAGTTCATGACTGCGTGAGAAGAAGTGTAGTGTGTGCACTCGCATCCAGGAAACTTGTTTCCACTATTACCGCCAGTTCACACCATCTCATACGTGGCGCAGCTCCTCTTATGTCGTCAGTTCTTACCATAACGGTATTTTTTTAGCTCTGTGCGTCTCTCTTCCTGTTTAATTGGACTACGTTAATGGACTAAATTATTATTATTATTAGAACCGCGTCTTACTACACGTTCGGTTTATACGCATAATGGACTAAAGTAATATATGTTTAACACAAGGCTATACGCTCACCTAGCTACACGCCCGGGCTCCTTATAATGTTTAACCAATGGGATAGGGATGAGCAAGGTAACAATTATAAAAATTATACCCACGTTTGATGGTAGAGAGCGAGAGAGAGTGGAGAAAACATTTAAGAAAAACTCAGTATTCGACAGTGATTTAAGTCTCGACCTCCAAGTCATAGAAGAACCAGGAGTGACTAAAGCCTAAGACTATGTGCCAACTAATGCGGCTATTAACCATTTAATCTAAGGAATAAAGAAAAATAAAACACAGTGAAAAAGTATTTTAAAATCCACCCCTACCTCTTAGTACCGATACCCAGGATACGAACTTCAACATCTCCGTCTCCTATGACCAAATGCATTGCGAGTGTGACATACTAAACCACTCGGCCAACGCTCGAATAACCACGCTAATTGTATCCAGGTACATTTTTGGAGCACCGTTTTGTTACCACTAGCGCTTATTACTAACGATGCACTGATAATTTGTGACTCATAATACGTAACCTAACTAAACAAGATTAGAGGGATTTTTTTAGGCTTAATGGTCATCTAAAGTAAGTATGCAAAACCATAACGTCCCGCAAAGTTGGGTACGAGGTCCAAATATAAATATAATTTAGTCCAGTGACTGGGAGGTCGGAGTTCAAATTCTGAGTGCATGTAGTGAATTATTTTTAAATGGTTTTTCCCCATCCCTCCAAGCAATACGGGTACATTTAATTTATATTCTATTTTGCTTATCCCTATCCCATTAGCGCAATTAATCTGTATGTGTATGACCTGAACGAATACTAATACGAGATGAAACGAAAAATATATTTTTTTTAACGCCAGTATCATGGGCCAGATACAAGCCCCTGAATTTCTCAACCAAAATAAAGAGTGCAAGCCACACCTTAGAGGTGTACAATGCACTTTCTAAATACATACAAACTAGCGTCGGCAGTTTATTATCCTGGTAAAAAGACGAACATGGGAAGAAACGTGCTAGATTATTTCCGGTATTCAATCAAAACTAGAAACTGTAGATGCAATAAAACATTAAAAAAAGAGTTTTTATGATATATAGCAAGTAGCAAGATCTCATGAACAAACCCTTTTCCTTTTAATTGAAATTCAATTAGAAAGAAAAAAACATATTTCTCGGGCAGTTCTGTTTGTTTAGTAAGACATCAATAATAATGATAATAATATCCCTATTACTAACAAAATTACAAAAATAAGTCGGAGAGTTATGCTTAAAAAAAGCACCTTCACAATGAAAACGTATTGTTTTTTACTCAGATCTGCTAAACTTTTTAAGTTCTAAACCTTTAATTTTACAAAACTATACATCTAAAATAACGTTTCTTCGGCTGTTTTGCTCTCTCGTAGACCCTCGTAGAGAGGAAGTGTTGTGATTGTAACTGAATTTGAGATTTTTATGCATGTCGACGTTTAATGTCCCTGTGATACTTAAAAATTATTATTTTTTAGATACCATCTCTATGTCTGAATCTCAAACTATAATCGAAGCTATTACCAAATCGACAAAACTTTGTATTTAGAGTTTTCATAAGGTTCCCCAGAGGTGTTTTAAAAATTATTTATCTAGTCCTAAGCTTAAGAGGACAAAAAGAGAAAAGAAAACAATTTTCTCGAAATTGGCTCCAAAGATTTAGATTAAAATTCATTTCCAAGCATTGTTTAACATTACAAAATAAAATAGTGCATCCCATATATCCAGGAAAATGAGATTACCTTACATAAGCGGATATTTACAATTGCTACCATCTTTATTTAATCAACTATAAAAAAGTACTTTTATTTGAACTAAATTTTTCGAATACCTATGGTTTCCGAGCTATACACAAATGTATTTTTAAATGGAGGGCTGGTAACTGGGGTATTGACAGATTGTTATGCTTTTTGGTGATCAGTGATGTTCCTTTTTTCCCCAATATGTTTCTGTAACAGTGTAGGCATATATTATTCAAGAGAGGGTTGACAATTCACCTCTAGTGCACCGCAGCCAAGAGATAATCCTCGCCCCTTTTGATAATGGCAACCATGTGCATTAAAAGTCCAACACTGTAGACTTCTAGATCACCAGTATGGGCTACAAGCAAGTAATCCATCCATCAGGAGCTTGACTTGCAATCTCACTTAACCAAATAGAGCCACCCTTGGCATTGGCCTCATCTGTGGGCAGTAGCATTGAAAGGTAACGCATTACACACTGTCCAATAACCGTCTGGAATACTATGGTTCGAGTTACAGTGGATTCAAAAAAATAAATATGTAAGTGTTTGCCTGACTATCGAATTAGTATGTACAAGTTGTTTCAGTGAAAGCATGCGAACATTAAACAGGAAATAGGGGATGCTCTACCCTACATTTGAGATAGGAAACGTGTGGTCTGAGAAGCCAGCTAAGTGGGATATGGGCCTAAACATGTCTAACACTGTTACTGACGTCCGGTTAATCATTACATGTAATTTATTTACATTTAGTTGTAACATTACGTACAGGTAGCACTGTACAGTATAGCATATCAATGACAAACAGGAAGGAAGCTACTATTTCGTACCACAACAGTTGCTCAAAATGACGGCCACCAATGCAAGCATGATATAGGCATCCGAGATTCTGGCGCACCCCTTCAAATATCACATGCGTGTTGCGAATCACATCACGGGCGACGACAATCCTGGCAACCAATTCCAAGACTGTGTCCACTGGGGTCTCATACACAAGTGATTTGAGAGATCCCCATAAGAAATAGCCTTCACGCTCTCCCCCACATGTTTAGGCCGTATCCCCCTTAGCTGGCTTCATAGACCACACGTTCCCTATCTCAAAATGATATATATATATATATATATATATATAGTCCTTCGCGCCCCACGACCACTAAGTTATAAACACCCCGAAGCAGTAAACGTGTTAACATTTCAAGGTCTTTCATATCCTCCTCACACAGTGTATCATTTTTTATTTATCCCGGGCCCTTTCCAACCATCGAGAGCAACCCCTCCCCCTCCTTAAGTGTCAACGATCTTATGTCTTAGCGCGCATGCCCACCATAAGACCACCGACCTCGTCTTTCCGGTCCATCTGATCGCTTCATTCCTGTATTTATTAAACTGGACACATGTTGTTCGGCGACCAATGAGGCGGCAAAATGAATATGCTAAGGGCCCGTCTGGGAGGAAACTGGTCCTGAAGCTGAAGTTGACATCAACTCGGCCGTGGCGAGGAAAGGCCAATGTATTATGTTAATTTTATTCAATATGTCAGTCATATTTATTTCAATTTTTATTCTCTCCCTTTTACCCCCCCGCACTCCACGTCTTACTACCCATTCAGGCTATTTTCTTATTCACACAATGGGGGTAGGGTGTACCAGGCATTCGTGTGGAGGGAGAGTTGGAAACCATTTAAGAACCCCCNCGTGAACAAAGTTGCTAAGTACTTATAGTCTGGTTTGATGCTGGAATGAGGTTGGGGCTCAAATCCCGGCTGGGAGTACTAGGAGTGTTTTTCTCTCAATAATTTCCATTTCTCTTTCCACGAAAATGTGAGTACATTTCCTCAGTATTCTACCTTTCCCATCCTTATACCATTAGTGTAATAAGTGTGGATGACGTGTGGATAGGTACAAACAAAATGTGGGAAAAACTATCTCGGTGCACCCAGCCGGGGTTCGAACTATGACCTACTCGTTGACGATGAACCAAACAAGACAAGACGAGACTGACACCCGTAAACGCGTTCCCCCCAGAGCAAGTTACAATTTATAATAAAGTCTAGGCTATTTATACGGCATATTTAAGTCCCCTCGTCTTGCGAAGGTTGGATGCATACAGTCTTTCCCAATAGCAGCGTTGGGCTGACACAATGGTCTAAAAGCTACATTAAAACAAATGAAAAGTATTTACGAGACCACACCCCCTCATAGATTTTCCAAAAAGATAATAAAGTGACATAACTAAAACATACTAATTTTACTCACTGTAACAATGGCCAATCACATCAAATTTATTCGGGAGGGTGGGGTTAAATTCTAGCCACCTTCAATACGGATGGTTTAGTCATATTCGGTTTTTCTATTCTGGATCTAAGGATATGTTGGCACAATTCCTTTTGGTTTACTCTTATTACCCTTACTTAAACAGTTTGAGATACTGATTGACAATAATTTTTGTTCGAGATCATACAAATAGTAAAAAAAACACGTTTCTTTGCATAAATAAATATAGCGCACTACATTTTTTTATAAAAACAAACAAAAAAGTTGCCGCTCTTTATATTTAAAATATACTTCTCTGAAAATTATTGATGTTGAAAGCAATGAAGCAAATCGCTCGAACTTAAAATATAAATTAAAGGATAGCCGCCTGCAAATAAATTGAGACATAAATAATTGTAATAATGAACCACTTGTGGGGAGTGTACAACCAGAGTAAGCCACTCGTGATAGTATCAGTGGAAGTAGGGCGTTCCAATGTTCCATTACATAAATACCAATCGCGTGGAATCTTTGCTCATGCGTTCACTGACTCCGAGCAGCGAAACCTTACATAATACCTTTAGCCATAATAGAAGTTTATATATATATATATAGGTTCTTAAACATCAAAAGTGTAAAAAAAAGAGCATTGTTATACATAAAATAACTTATCTATAATAGTTTCAATTGCAAGGTACAGTAATTATTTTATCCACTCATGATTCCGAAGAAGTAATTTTTGAGAAGATTTTGGATGGTCCTGTACTTTAAATGAGAAGGCTGTGTTATCACTATATTGGACTTATTTAATGGGCAGACGACGTGGAAGATGAATTTTAAGGAAATTGCTTATTCTTCCCCTAGAGAAAGGGTAGTAAATATCAGTGTGAGGACACACCAGCCAAGATCATTAGCCATGAGCTAACTCTTCCAGTTATTTATTGTTTTTAAAGTATATATTATTAGCAGAGGTACTTGGAGTTCCTAGGGTTAACCACGCAATGCTCTGCTTCAAACAAACAGAAAAAAAGCTCATATTATCTCTTCCGACTCAGTTTTTGATAAATTTTAAAATATCTAATCAAAAATTTAAAAATCCAGCTTCGAGGTGCATACCACACGGGCTACATATTTTGAAATGTCAGCCCTCTGTGTGTATTTAATATCGTAATGCTCATTACAGACTGAATAATAAGCTCTTTGTTTTATTAATACATATTTGTTTACATGATTGGTGAAGCCAGGGCATGTTTCCCTTCCCCTGCGTTCCTCTAGCACAGCGTTATTCAACAGGTGTGCCACGAGGGGTCAGCAGGTGTGCCACGTGAGTTTGGGGAAAGATAAAGAAGCAAGAAAATTTTAAAGAGTCAAATAAATATTTCAAAATCCATGACTAACACTATTTTTAAAATAACACAGATTTTAGGGAGTATATCTATTGAACCTTTAAACTCGTTTATTTTTAATGATAAAATCTCTATTTAAAAACCGGATGGTATGCCTTGACAATTTTAGCGCCTTGTTCAGTGTTCCGTAAGTTGAAAAGGTTTGAAAATAACTACACTAGCACATGATCGATTTGACTGACACTCTCCTTGTTTATAGGAATACTACGTGTTGACAAATTTATATTTTAATATTTATACGGAAAATATTGTAAATTATGTCGTCGCTTATAATGTATGGAAATTAGGAAGTTTGTTGCGGTATTTTCGTTTGATTTGGGAAACCTAGCGTGAACTTTATAACAAAATATTATTCTCACAAACTATTTATAAACCTGATGTTCGCGTGGCCTACAGCGAGAACACCGTAGTTTAAGCTATATCCGAGCTGGATGGACCGAGTTGCCACGGTATAGAACTCAATGCGAGGATGATATATTACAATCAGAAGCCACTCAGATATGATAAAATATACATGTTTAAGGGAAATTGAAGTTATCACCAATTAAGTTGACTGGGAATTTACTGCGAGCTAAGGTGTAGTGGAGGTCGCTATGTGTTAAGGTGGGGTGTAAGTCAGTATGAGTTAAGGTTGAGTGGAAGTCACTATGTGTTAAGGTGGGGTGGAAGTCACTATGAGTTAAGGTTGAGTGGAAGTCACTATGTATTAAGGTGGGATGGAAGTCAGTATGAGTTAAGGTTGAGGGGAAGTCACTATGTATTAAGGTGGGATGGAAGTCACTATGATTTAAGATTGGATCAAAGTCCCTGTGAGTCAAAATGATGATAGTGGCTGTTAGTTAATGTTAATGAAGTTATAAGAATGTAGATTTGAGAATGCCGGGTTTCATTAAACTTCAAACCACTGGTATTCTATTTTATCCTTCTTCTTCATGAAGCAAGCCAGGATAAGGCCTCGGTGAGCTCAAAAACAGACAGACCTAACAGGCACCATTGTTCAATAGTTTAACACTAATTTCTCAATCCCTTCCTCGAATCAAACAAAGCAGTGAGGTGCGTCTGGTGGGTTGTTTTTTTTTGTGATTTTTTCTCAACATCGTGTCCTACCAATTAGTGTAACTTATAATCACCGCGGTGCAACTAAAGAATATGGACAGCTGGAGAGGAAACCGGCCTTCTCAAGACCCGGTCAATGGGACGTTGAATCGTCCTTGAGAAGGAAGAAAATCATTAGATGGATTCTCCTTGAGAATGACGTAGAGACTTATAATTAACAAACTAAACAACAATTGATTTGAAGAAGATAATATCTATTATATTGAATATACCGTATGCAACAACTAAATTGTTTGGAAGGAGGTTTCGTAGATATGTAGCCTGTATTCACGTACTAATGGAGTTCCAATTGGACAGAAAATATAATTATTATTGTTTAAAGAAGAGTGGGCATAAAATTTGTCATTATTGTTTAAAGAAGAGTGGGCATAAAATTTGCCATTATTGTTTAAAGAAGAGTGGGCATAAAATTTGTCATTATTGTTTAAAGAAGAGTGGGCATAAAATTTGTCATTATTGTTTAGAAGAGAATGGGCATACAATTTGTCATTATTGTTTAAAGAAGCTTGGGCATAAAATTTGTCATTATTGTTTAGAGGAGAGTGGGCATAAAATTTGTCATTAATGCATAAAAAATATACAAATCTGAAACTAAATAAAAAATACAAACATCCAAAGCTATTCAAAGGGCACGACTGAAATCGGGCGAGAAAGAAATTACTTACACAGATGGGTGCGTGGACAAAGGCATCAATATAGTCTTACCTGCCTCGGTGGCCGCATGATCTATGGCATCGCTCTCGCGTTAGACTATACTGCTGATGACAGGGAGATCAGGGTTTGAATCCTGGTCGGGTTTAATAAGGTTGTTTTTTCTAAAATTGTTTTCCACTCTCCGTGTACGTAAATTCTCAGCCCTAACTCAGTATAGTAATTAGTACATATTTTTATAACCTGAACTTGTGGTAGAACGCGGTGCTACTTGATTGGTTTGCGCTCAATAGGTCTAAGGCTCTGAATATTAGGAGTGAAAAATATATGCTCAATCTCAAGCTGCATTTCTTCAGATATCCCTAAGGGCGTACACAAAGTGTCTAGGTCTCGAAGCTACTGCGTTTACACACGTCATGTACATTGAGTTTAATATTATTTGTAATGGGAAAAATAATGTAGTTTGGATTTTAGCAACAACAAAAAAAGCCTATGTCCGTTTTGAGATTATAATAAATGCATCGTTGAAAATCCTGTATAAATCGGTTCAGCGGTTTTCGAGTTTATTGCGAACATACAAACTCGCGAACAAGCCTCTTTGTATAAGTGAGTGATGAGAAAGAGGCACAAGCCCTCACCATAGAGAAAGGAATATACATTTCTCTATGCTCTCACTAAGAAAATAATACATATATCATTCCCTTTCCCAAAAGGTTCAGTGCAGTTACATACATAATTAAAATACAAATCTTACATGCACAACTCATGCTAATGATCTACAACCTAGTTGGAAATACTTTTTAATGTATACCCTTAATTAGTCTTATTAGTTTCCTGAAACTTTGTTACCACACGGTTGAAACCAAGCAACCTCGTTAACGCGCAACGTGAACGAGGACCGGGCTCTCACAACTAATGTTAGTAGGGCTATTTAAGTGGGTAGCACGTTAATCCCGACTATCTGCATTAGGGGTATCTTCCCACCCTCTTCCGATGTAGTTAACCAAGTTCTCTTTAGAAAAAAGTTAAATCCTTATTTCTGTTCTCTTAGGCTAGAAAGTTGAAGTTATTGCTCGATAGTATTGGCCTTATTCATCCTCTTAATCTTGTTCCTTTTATAAGGGCAGTTAAAGTCGGTGATAAATAGTATTCACACTGGAAAGGACTCTTTATCTACTCTGAAGGGTAGAAGTCTTACCTTGAATGGTCACATAATGGTTCTATCTTATAAACTACATCATAGTGGAAGCAAGGTAGGCTTGTACCATTTCAGGATAAACGGAGTGCCATGGGCCTAGTATATAACTCTAAGAAGGGATCTTCTCGAATAAGTTTCTCATTAAGCTCTAGTGACACCGCTGTATTGGTCACACCTTTATATACATAGCTAATTATATATGTTGGTTAAGTCCGGCTATGGTAGCCCGTCGTGAAGTGGCCAGACGAGGCCCCAATAATGATTAGAGATGATCGCACGAATAGGCGAGCAGCCTAGTTATCGTAATGAAGTATCTTCTCTCGTTCCTTGCAAGTCATGGTAACTTTACATAACACTCACTGTGTGTGTTTTTTCCTGCTCTCACAGCCCTGACCCAGTAGCACACACACGAGGTAAGAGCCGTTATCTTCGACATGTTTTACTCACACACAAACCTCAGCTGTCGAGGATAACTCCAAACAAAACAATGCAACAGGAGACGTGCACTTGCATTCCTATAGTAGAGTTCTTGTAAGAATAACAGTATCTGACGTTTACAAAAGCTAGTCAAACTACTTAATATGTTCATACTTGAAGTCATATGATCTGCAGCTGTCAATTTAGATAGTTATTATCAATACATAAAATAACACTAAGAGTAAAATGTTATCAATGTTGATTGTAAAAAATATTGTATTTTTTAAACTGTTCTTAATTTTGTACGTGAGTGTATAAGACAGTAAAAGGGTTGCGTTTTAAATGTGACACAAATAATATAACCTTAGGAACGACAACTTTTGGGGCGTCAAAGAAAGTAAATTTCTTCCTCTGAATGAGTTTCTTGCCCTGATTCCACAAAAGCTATAAAATACTTTATCTATGGGGTAAGAATGAAAGTCATTTAGAATAAATACACCCACGTTAGTGCACAGAGAGGAAATAAAAAATATACACAATGGGTCAGAATTTGAAAACTTGAACTCCCTATTCATGACGCCCACACGTAATGTGAGTCTAGCGTATTTGACCTTTCAGTCAGCAATGCGGGGGATATAATAGTGTTAGAACTTTTTTTTAAATAATTTGTACTTGACTAAGTTTGTGTCGTGTATAAGAACCAACAGAATGACAGTTCTAGTCCAATCAGGATTACTAGACACAGCTCGACAATATATAGTGCAACTCCTCACTAATGATTAGAATAGGTTTTTTTTTAAATAATGCATTTTAAATTTAGGCTGTAGAGAAACTTAAATAAATTTACAACCTCGAGATTATAATGGATTTCAACGTTTAATGTGCCTTCAAACTCAAAAAAGTGGATCTTGCAATTATGTATGTTCATCTGTACAGGATGATTCACTCAGGACTGAACACCTATTATTTTAATTAACTTATGATTGGAAAGTCACATTTGAATAAGGTAAAACATACCTTGGCCCATGACAAGTATTAATGTCATGAGATAGAGAACCGCTCCGGTCGTGTTTCCCGATTTATCTTATATTCTACATAAGAACTGTTCAGTCACGAATGAATCACCTGTAGATCTGGATATACCGGCGGCTCCAGTAAAAAACGGTTATATCGATTTAGTTCAAACATTATATCTAGATTTTATATGCTCATACTTTGAAGAAAATTCGTGATTTTAATTATAGCTCCAAAACCAAGGTTAATTTCTGATGACATATTTTTGAAGATTCAAAATTTAAAAAATATTTGTATAGTGCTTTTGTTCGAAATTGCTATCTGGGAAGTGTTTTACTTGATGAATAGGAAAGTATATTTGTTATTTTAAAAAATGAGAGTAGTTTACTGTTGAATAGTTTTAGAAATTTTCATTATTTTTTAAATTTCTTTAATCCAAACATTTTATTTGGAATTTATTTCTGAAGTGAGATATGATTACCAAACTGGTATGTTTGTTTTTCAAAGGAAATCTTTCATATAGGGGGTTCATTTTTTAAGAAAATAAATTATATATACAATATACTATATGAGAAAGTATGCACGAATGTGTCGAGCCATTTATTTATCCTTCATAGTATTGTTAATGTTTGTTTAAGCCTAGGGATAACATGTTTTAATAATTCAACATTGCAATAAATTAGAAAGCCTTAAATAATGTTGATATCAATCATATGATTAAGTAAACTATGAGTAAGGTCAATGCAATTTGTATAAGTATAGGGCTATAACATAGTCTTTATTTTTATTTTCCTTACACCAGTATGATAAACAACAAATAATCTTAAAACTAGTTTTATAAAACAGCTAAACAAAGATCATCAATGCAAAAAACATCAATATTTATCTTCACGCACCTAATTATTTACTGTGTTCTGAACCAACTACACACAGCCTTCCAATATGAAAAACAAACATCACTTAATTTGTCCCTTGGCTAATTGAATGGAGCAACGGTTTCGAAATATCATATTTACTTAAACTGGTGTCTAATAATGAATCTTTACTTCAGTTATGCTAATATTGGCTAATTAACATCTCGTACGCAGCCTTCGTGATTTCTATCGAGTCTTCAGAAGTAGGACGGCGGTTGGGGGTTTTATTTACAAAGTATTAGTAAATTACATAACTATCAGATGATCGTTAAGTGTATTACCAAGGATAACTGTGTTTTGTAGAATTTATGGCGACACTTTTGACTGACCCTGTCATTTGCGATTCTATTTTCTTTTTGAGTTAATTTAAAAAGTAGCATAAAGAGGTCATGGTGGTATAAGATTAATTAATTTACTTCTCAGCTAGAAGACAAATATATTTTTATTAAATAGTTGTAAAGATTTTTTGGCAAAATGTAGCTTGGAAGATAATTTTTGGTGGTAAATATTTTTTAGATAACTTCTAAACAAGACCCATAGAGATGGTCTCGCGGACAAGGCCGTAAACCTTGTCTGGTTCGGCTTGCTGGTGAAGAGAAGGTCGAGGTTCAAATCTCAGTTTTTTTAAAATTATAAACCATTTGCCCCTTTAGCTCTCTCGATATTTAAGAATCAAATAGCCAAAGCTATTACTTATGCATTTAGCGAGGATTATTACTCCATCTAGATATCATCTTCTGAAAATTAAAAAATGACACTTAGACACGGGAGTTGAACCTGGGACCTTTGGATTAGTTCACCAATGCTCCAACCACTGAACTATCCAGGAATCATCCCGCGCCTAGGTTCATTCCTTACTCAAATTTTAAAGCAGAGTCTATTATGGACATGCGGAAATCGTCAATTACGTATGAGCAATCAATTAAGATCGCGAGCTATCACCTTCAACCCGGGAGAGCTTTATGATGCCAATATTACAAAGACAACGGTATTAATGCGCATATTACTATGGATTAAATAGCCAAGATATTAGAATATTATAGCTGCTTCTAAATATCATATTCTTTAAAATTTAAAATTACACCTGCTCATAGGAATTTAACCCTGGACCTTTGGCCTAGTACGTCAAGGCTACCTTTTGAATCAATGAGTGCTAAATTGGACTTACTGACGCATAAATAATAGCTTTGGCTATTTGATTATTAAATATGCAATCCTTTACAATCATAATAATTGTACAAGTGGCAGTAATAAGCCAACTACCGAGTCGAAGGTGGCTGCGTTATCTGATAGCTCGTTATCTTAATAAAATCACACATTTGTAGCCGACGATTCTCGCACGTCCATCATAGACTCTGCCTTAAAATATGAGAGAATAATGACCCTAGGCAGCTCAGTGGTTAGAGCATTGGCGTACTAAACCAAAGGTCCCGGGTTCGATTCTCGTTTCCAGGTGTCATTTTCAGAATATAATTTTTCACTATTTCTCTAGCCACGAAAACTAGGGTGGCCAAACTTATTAAAATTATATTTTTATTTGCAAAATTTTCTCATCATTTTTAATTGAAACTGCCTTACGAAATGCAAGTGAAATATGGTCTAGTTTTGACCTAATATTAATTTAGTAATGGTTCGGTTAATTGAATAACATGCTAGTTCTAGCTGAAACTGAAATATATATTTGTCTGATATGTGTTTACTATTTAAATAAATACAATAATTTAAGACAGTGTAGTACAACTGGCTGTCCACGTTCACTCAAAATGTGGTCCTAACAGTATCCTGGAGAAAAAATAAAAGGAATCCCTTAGTGGCAAATGTGAAATATCTAATTATTCTAGTAAAAATATTTATTTAAAAAGGCCATGAGTGCATATTACTACGCATTTACTTGATTAATTAAAATATGTTTTGATGTATATATCTATAATGCTAAACTGTTTTGTGAAAGTGTGTGCACGCACTGTACATATTTCATAATATACTTATGGGAGATTAATAAACTTTTTTGACAATAAAGTCTGAAAGTTTATACCAATCAAAAATGCAATGTATATGTATATGCTAACAGAGGTACATGGTTTTACCAGGGCCACGCTTCTTTTTTTTCCCCTCAAATACACAGAAAAACAGTATCTTCGTTTTATTTCTTCAGACTGAGTTTTTAATAGATTTTGAAAAATCTAATCAAACATTTAAAATTCCTGTTTTGAGGTGCATATGTTTGTACACAAGAGCTACTAATGTTAAAATCTAAGCACTCTGCGTGTGCTAGATATCGCGTAATGCTTTGATAGTCAGATAAACAAACAAAACCTTCATTTTATTAATATAATTATAGATAAGTATTGAAAGTAATTGTTTAATAAGTGTTGTTTGTAGGATTGTATAAAGTTTATGGGATTACTAAATATATCTTCGGCCCACGGTGCAAATTTATAATCAACTTTGGCCCTTGGGATGAAAAACATTGGAACACCCTGATTTAAGCTTCTGAAAGTATTTAAATTAAGGCAAAAACTGGATAAAGAGATCATCTAGTCATGTGACCCAAAATGTAATACAAGGTGGCTTCTTACAACAAACTACAAGGCTGAAGAGGTCTCAGTGTCGAAACGTTCCCACACACTAATTATAATTAGACGTAGGGTGATCCACTTACGAGAAGGATTCAACCTGAGGTATAATTAGAGAGCCCTATCGACTATTTAAAATAACAAGACTCTCCTCAGCTGGGATGGGCGAATGGTCTGTTGTGCACTGCGTCCTACTACCCGTCAGGGATATCTGTATGTGTTTACTGATGGAGGTAGGTATTCGTCGTGGAGGTAGAGTGGGAAACCGTTTGGGAAAAACACTCTCAATACACTCGTCTTGTATTCCAAACCTCGCTACTGGCAAACTAGACTTGATGAGACTAACGCCTTCATCCACGTGCCCCACCGGTGTGGGTGGGTTAACATACACTCCTGACTTTGACTTGGAAAGGTGTTATTTCTACTGGTGATTTCCTCTCCTCTCTACAAGTGACATCTAGTGCATTTTCTTCAAATTCACCGTTCTGGTCCGCTTTAGCTCGTGTTTTGCAACACGCACAGGATAATTTGTATTAGTTAGTGATAAATGAAGACTTTGATAAATTGACAACATTCTACACGTATTATCATATTAGTTTAAGGGGTTTAAATAGACAAGAACAGGAGAACATGGCCGCACGAATAAGTAGGCCTAATTTTAACTTTGATCCTAGAGCCGTAGCCCTCTCAGTTGGAACGACAGTATTTTTTATTTAATTCAGACCCCATACGGATATGGATGCAGTTAATTAAAATAAAACATCACGTTTTTCCAGTGGAATAGGTAAGCCAATATTTGCGTGTATGCTTGGAAATAATAATTACAGAATAGTTATGTGAACAAGCGTTAGAATGTACAGTAGAGAAATATATTTTTGCCCTTGTGCTGTTTTATTATTCACCTCAAAAAAACACATTTATAAGCAATATAATCACCACAAACGTTTCTTCTAGTTATTTCTACTCGTTATCTATAAGGTATTCCTTAAATAATACAAGATGACACTAATTTTTTTTTTAACAATTTCTAATCTAGGAGTCGGCGATCCCAGGCATTATTTCACACTAACATTCTCTCCCTTGATTGTATGTCCATATTAGATTATATGGCACCTTATGCATTACGAATATTTAGCAAACAATTTACATTACAATTCCGTGGTCCTACAAGAAATCAAACATGAGACCTATTTAATACGGTAATCAGACAATAAACCAGAGAATGATTTGTTTAAAATTAGTTTTATTACCATAGCAATAAATAATTCAGTTAATTTTTCTAGTCTCTTACCAGGGGTACTGGAGGAAATATTTGTTGAGGTGGAGATAATGACTTCCCTCAGGGGGTAGAGAGCCAAACTAACATGAATACCGACCCCTGTGGGCCAAAAGGGGTTCGTTAATTTCAGGGTGATTTATTTGGCGGCGAGAAGGGGCTAAGCCTCGTATGGACTACGCTTTAGCCAAGTGCGGCATTTATTAGATGGTTTCTCTCGCGCACTTTAACAATGATACATGCATTGATTCAGGTACGTACTTTGGGTTTAATTTCGTAAGAGGGGAGGGAGGGAGACCAGACCATTTTATTACGTACCCCTTTATCAATGTGGTATATATATATATATATATATATATATATATATATACCAGGGGCGCCCGCAGGGGGTGGATTGCTTTCCCCTGAGACTCTGAGGTTGTATAAATATTAGAAGTAGGCTAATCCCACCCAACACTAGCGCTCAAACAGTGCCCCCAGACAACAGAGAGTTATAGAATATAATTAATAAACTAATTACTATCGCTCACCACCAGGCCACCTGCTAACTTTAGCGTTGATAGTTTGGCGCATGCGTGAGCAATTTCAACAGTATTCGCCTTTCAACTCATCAAGGTCAAGTGTCCACCCACGAATTTGGATAAATTTGGAAGAAAAAAAATCATGTTGTATCTCATTTTTAGGAGACAAGGATTGCCTTAAAAAGCATCTTTTGAGGCTTCAATTTAATAAAAACAATGAGGGAGGATGACCGGCCCCCCCTTCTTACTGGGGGGTATTAAATACCCCCCGGAGAAAAATCCTGCGGGCGCCCTTGATGAATACGTTGTTCTGTGGTTCCGAAATGAAAAAAATAAAATAAAAATTCAATGTGATTTGTAATATCATAGGGCACAAAAAGGAGAGCAGGCAAAGTGATAGACAACAAAGTGGTCGACACGAGAGGACAAAGTGGTAGACAGCAAACTGCTAGACACGAAGAAACGACACGGACCAAGTGATCGACACGAGCTGGACCATGTGATAGACAACCAACTGGTAGACAAAATGAAAACAATTATTTGGAAGGCTGGGTGGGTCAAGTGGCCGACACGACTTGGACCAACTGCTAGAAAAGCTCAAGTATAGGAGTACAAAGTGATAGACAACCAAGTGGTCGACACGAGAGGCGGCTTCAGCCGACCACACAATACCTTGTACAACTGTATACTGCATGTGCCATTGACGGTATTATAATAATTTGCAATGCAGTAGAGTCTCGGAAACTCTACCTAATGTTTACTGAGATGGTTTCAAGTTACTGAAATGTTGAGTTTTACTAATAAACTTGCACAAGATGCATGTTTACTAAACAAGGATGAATCATATTACAGTATCGAATATTATAGGTACAGTTTCACTGTACTGTAGTATCATACAGCACAGTAACAGTAATATGCATACAGTTGAATATATTACGTGTTAATATAATGGTGTATATACATACGTGTAATATACAGAAAAGCAGTACAGTACTGTATTGTACATATAATATTGTATTGATTCGAATAACGCGTTACTGAATTGGAAAACTAACAAACACAGCACCTGTAAAAACACCACAGCACGACTGTTCCACTGAAGTTACACAAACAAACTGAGAGTTTATACAGTTGAGTGAGCTTGGATTGTGATGACTGGTGCCAATAACTGTGTGCACTTACCCGTGTCGAGTTTCCGAGACTACTGTACGATAATTATATATTATATTTATTTTCTCATATTATATTATAAATATTAATTTTAATTAAATTCAAATTTAAATGTAGTATTAGTATACACCCTAGGGGTATCCATATTTCCAAAACCTTCTTCCCCCTCCATTCCCTACCCATCACACCCTTTTCCTAGTATTTGTGTATGGCTTGTTGAGTGAAAAAATGTTGTATTACTAAACTTTTTTCTATGATATGCAAAGGTTTAAATAAAATTAATCGAAACTAAACTAAAATAAAAATGATACACAATACACGATAATAGCCAATGAGGGAAGATTGATTGATTCTAAATGTACGAACAAGTTTTAGAACTCATGTTTTGTTTTTATTGTTCGCTTACAAGGTACAGTAAGCCCAAAGGTCCAGTAGGGCTTATGTCTGAGTCGACTGCCGAGTAAGGGTTGGTTGTTTTTATAATTGAAAGCGATGTGGGGTCAGTTGCTCGGGGGTGTTCTATTAGTCTTGCGTGATGATGCAGCAGGTGGCCGCTTCTCTGCTGGAATACCTACCAAGTGACACGAACTTGTCAGTCAAAACAAAAGCGTTTTTATTAATAATTATTGCAAGAAAAGTTTTGTTACTCCCCCCATCCAACGATTCTTATTTGTATTTTTTCTCATGTTAGTTTTATATTTAATTATATACGTATGAATGATAATTATATAAGACGTGTACGTATACTCACATGCAAAACATATGAAATACAAATAACAAATATCATAGACTTTTAAATGTAATAGCTCATATAGTATAGTTCATTACAATTAATTTTGTGCATCACGTCCAACTGCGGGCTATCCGTGTGTGTGTATATATATATATATATATNATATATAGGAATGAGGAGGTGGATTTTAGAGGAAATGTATACACTACACGTGGAGGGAGAGTGGAAAAAATCCTTAGCAAACACCATATCAGTACATCTGTTTGGGATTCGAAACCCGACCTCCTAATCACAGGCAAACTCGTATAGTGCGAGAGCGAGCCTTATAATATGATACCATCAATGTGGGTTAAATGGATTTTAGTTCTTTACTAAAATAATTGTGTATACTTTTAAAACAAAGCAATAGTTCGTTTAGTGAAGTGCTTAAGTGATGTTTGTTGATATCACCTCGCACTTGAGTGTCCCACTCACCTAGATAAAGTGGACTGCTTGTCGTCAGGTCTGGAGAGTGTGATACCATTCATCCACTGTCGGCCAGGGGGTCCCCCATCTGGAACAATCGAGAGGAACCACTCTTTAGATTCGGCCTACCATCATGTATCCTTCCTGGCGGAACCACCATTTTATGAGGTAATTACTGTATTAACTTGTCATTAATTAATCAGCTATTGGTTAAGTTTTACATCGCGTATTACTACACGTCCGGGCTACCGTCATTTAACAACGCTAAGGGGCTGGGGACGAGGATGGTAGAGTTTAGAGGAAATGCATGCACATTTGAGTGGAGTTAAAGTAGGAAACCTTTTAGGAAAAACATACCACTAGTACACTTGGTCGAGATTCAAAGCACATCCTCCTCATCACCAACAACTCATACTAAAACTAGAGATTTAGTCCACACCCTCTGGTGTGGGTGGTTAGGTACTAATTAGTCAATAGTATTAGTATGACTTTTAATTAATGTTTGTTGTATGGATAATTTTTAAATGGTAGTGTGGGAATAGTAAAATAATAGTTATATTTTTCAGTAATGATATTAATTATAATTTAATTTGAATAAAATAATAGCACCCATACACCACAATTTCAACCTCTTCATATCCTTCCTTTCCAACAAATAGCTCCGACTTCGTAGTAAGCTGAGTAAGTCAACACATGTGCGCATAAAAAGATATTTAGAGGAAAACACTTTTTATATAAATTAGGTATGTTTGATGAAATCTGACTTCATAACAAAATGCTAAGACATTTAAACTGAAACTCAGTTTGCTAATTGGAATCTCTTCCAACACTTTGGTGTTTTAACCAAATCTGAACCTCTTGTAAGGGGGAGAATTGCATTAGAAATTAAATTTAAGAGCTAAGGACTTCATTAGTCGATACATAGTTTGAAAATATATTCTGCTAGATTTCGTGATTGTATTAAGTAGAGCAATGGTCCGCAAACTTTTCTAATTAAAAACAATATTTGTTTTATAATAAAGGACCAACAAAAATTGGGGGAAAGACCCAGATTTTTCCATAGCAGAACTAATTTGGGTGAAATATAGATTCTAAGCTTCATTTTACCAACAATTCATTTTTACACATTTTTGCCGACTTTTAATGAGCCCATATTTGTAATTATGAGCAATCTATATTAGTTGAGAGTTTTTAATTTGATCAAAAGTTGATTATGTGTTTAAGTTAAATTTAATCTTACACATGATTATACCAATAAACAACTAGCTAAATCAATAAATGTCACAACCCACTTCGGTAGCCACACAGTCTAAGGCGCTACTCTTTCAGTAGACTAAGCTGCTGATGACGGGGATAACGAGGTCTGAATCTTAGTCGGGTGTACTGAAGGTAATTTTCTGAAATGGGTTTCTCCTTTCTCTCTCTAAGCAAATTCGGATACACTTCCTCTAAATAAAAGTTTCTTAATCCCTAAAACCACTGTAGTACATAAGAGTATAGCCCGGACGGTTAGTTAGACGCGGTGCTAAAAGAAAGCCGAAAACATGAAATTGAGTTGTATAGGGTTGGTGTAACTCTCCCACCAACGTGTTTGACCCGAAAAACAAGGTAAACTTTAATGTGAGTTATTCAAAAACTAAATTGATTATCAGAAAAAAAAAGAGAAACAATAGTAGTTTCTATACACGTCCTTAAAATATAAATATAGCTACAGCTAAGAATTTACTTTCAAAGAGGCAGCGAGCCCATGGATCAGTACCGGGACACGAACCCCCAGTTGTAAAACAATTAAGTGAATACTATGAATTATGGAATGGCTTATGTTTTTTGGAAGCGTGTACTTTTCTAGGTACGTATGCACACACACATTTTTTCCTGATTATAAACCAAGTTACAGGTGTCAACCCCTGTCAATCCCTCTCTCTGCCCAAATTATGGAAGCCACAAACTCCATCAAAACAAAGGAACAATAACATCGGCCAAAGAATAAATGTTTATATGATTAGTTTTCCCTCTAGTTTCTAATTAAAAGCTCCGTTTGAACACCTTCATTACCAACAAGAGAGAGTGGTGTCAGTGTCCTCAATTTTAGACAGAAAGATTTAAAAAAAAGTCTCATTCCTTCATTTGTTTGAAAACAAAATATTTTTTTATCGGCATTGTGTTTTTTGAAATATTTCCAGAGATTGTATTCAAAAAGTTTATTTGACAGGTCTTATGCGGTACAGATATCACTTCTATGGCTATCAAATAGTACACACAAGCCATTTTGAATTTATTAATAAAATTAGTCAAATGTATATTAAATTAAGGTAGTTTTTTGTTTCCTTATTTTATTATGAAAATTTTCAAATCATTTTATGAAATGTTCCAACTTATCTCTGATATTCACCTGATCTATAAAGTTCCCTGAGTATTCTGTGTACAGCATTAACAATGTGTTAGTTTCTACTGAACGCTAAGCTAAGATTTGCTTTGCTAACTATTTAGTAAAATAGCGGACTATACATTTAAATGTGTCGGTTCACATAGAAAACTAAATTAAGCTATTCTATTTTTTACGATTGCTGGCCGGGCAATTTTTCCATCTCCCATCTTGAGCCATCTTAGGTTGCGCATGCGCATGACGCATCTTGGGTTATTTGTTGAACAAACGCAGTGCTGGATTGTTGAAAATAACCAAAGAAGTGTTTAAATTTTGTTTTCGGGTTGTTGCACGTGTATTTAACTAATATTCTATTTAGGTTTTCAATTTAATAATTGTTTTTATAATAAAATGGAACCAATACTTATACAAATCAAACCTCTACACCCTACATTTTCTTCATCTTCCAAAACAGCTGATAATAGCAGCAGCTCCTCTTTCTCAGTACTATCATTTGAGCTCAAACAAGGCATTTTTGAGAATACTATTACTTAACTTCACTAGATCAGATAAGAAATAAACCACAATGAATTCAGAAGGGAAAAGAGAAACCATAGCTTAGCGATGAGTGTGAAACCAAAATGACAAAACCTTAGCACAGCATAGCATAGCTTAGCATAGCGTTTTGTATGAACCGGCCTTTACTCCTGGGGTGGTTGGTTTGATTGTTTTCTGTTGAATTTCCCTCGGTAATAAGTTTTAAAAATTTGTGTTTAACAACTTGTTGGAAAATCAAATGAAAAATGTTATAAAACATTGATGTTTTATAACTGTTTCGTGTTTTATAACACGTTATAGGTGTGGAGATGGTTGAAAGCAAAATCATCTTTTGGCCCACTTTTTTGCACAAAACTATACAAACTGCGGCCGCATGGAGAAAATCCTCCTCAGACTTCATGATGAAAACTAGATAAAACAAGTTATCAAGTTACAAAATAACATTGTTTTACAACATTTTTTTGTTACATAGTGTAAATGGACCTAAAAAAAGAAGCAGGTCTATCAACTATTTTTTCAAATAAAATTCGTCCCTTGACTCTGGTCCAGCCTAGTTTACAGTGTTAGCGATCTTTTAGTATCGGCGACGCTTTTGATGGAGAGTTCTATCACTCATTGTCGCAACAACAAAAATAGGGCTTGCAGTCAGACAATGACCGAATGTTCAGACGCTAGAGCTATGCGGGGTAATCCCAAACACAGTTTACATCAAATTCAGGGCTGTACTTTATTAACAACCGAACAAAGTGGTTCGAGCATTCATTAAACCGAGGATATTAACGAAAGAGCAGGGCAAGGAACCACGAATCTTACAGTTGCCGCCACGTTGATAATTCTCCATTTGATAATAACTATAATTCACAATCCTGCTAATATATTCCAGCTCATTATAACGAGACGTCAGTGTGGGCACAATAGAGACGGAAACACAATTGCAGGAAACTGACTACCTCGTGAGTTATGAATCTTCACCTGTTTCTGTTGTTTTTTTTCATTTCATAATCTTCATCGCGCTATTATTACTATTATTATCATTTTATTTTTCCATGCTATTCCTTCTGGCTTCGGACGCATGGTGCCGCATCAATCTTCTTGCTCTCAAGGTCTTGGTCATTGAGGCTTCAAGTAGTTCAAGCCTCCTGTTGCATCTCAGCGATACCTTGACAATGGCCTTTACCTTCATCCTAAGTCCAGTGGCTGTCCACGTGGGCTTGTCTTCTTTATTCACCGCCTCTTATTGCCCCCCCCCCCNAACCCCAATACACCTGTACTTTTTTTTCTACTAAGATTCCGTGAAGGCTATAGCACTGAGGAGTCCTGATGAGAAAAGAACAACGTTCAACACATAAATAGGATTGTTTCAAAAGTTTTTTTTAATAAATTATTTTTATAAATCATGTATTGTCAGGTGAATGCTAAAAGTTGCTTCAGTCACGGTGGTACTATCTTATAGTTGAAAGTTACCTGCGGCAAATTAGAAAAAAGTTAGTAAGAAACTACAGTTACAATATATTGTTTCACTTTATGGTTGTGCTCTTTGTGAAAAATCTAGTTTCAAAATTGGGATATTTATAGTACAACACATATCACATAAGTACGTGGCTTAGAAACTATCTAACTAAAACATACATCACACCTTAGATATTCCCGATCAGGACCAGCCCGTATTTAAATAGATTAGTAAGTATCTTCGTCAGCACGACATGGAATCCAACCTGGATCCTTTTAGCCAATAAGCAATGGGGATGAGCTGGGCATAGGATTAAGGCTACCAAAACTAACTTGGTATCCAAATATAAAAACTCACGGAAGATTTCCTGCTTTTCCAGTTTTGTCAAGGAAATATTTTTTTGAAAGTGTGATATTAGTCTCTGAGCAACTTATACTACTCTTAAGGGTTTTTAGTTGTTTTATTTGCAGGATGACAAGAAATTGTACTTTGTGTGAGCGTTATAACAATTTGTTAACGTGGTGATTTTTACCATTATTGATAACTAATGTGAAATTATAGAGCAGTCGGTAATTATTGTAGAGGCGATCTCGTATGGAATATGTAAATTATGCTTAAATGTTTAGATACCCGAAAGGTAGAAGCGGTGAACAGAAATATAATATTACGGAATATTTAAACTGGGCTTAACTATACTAAAGAAAAACTGGCTCACACCAAAAAACTAGATCAATTATTAATTAAAGCTTCAGGCCCAATCACTTAGTTCAGTCGGCAGCGCATCCTGTCTACTAAACTAAGGGTGCCGATTTCAATGCCCAGCATGGCTGAAAGTTGTGTCATAGGTGAAATTGTGTCTACTCCTTATATAGTTATGAATAAACAGACGGGTAGCGGGTATTGTGTCTGTTCTAGAATTTAGTTATATTGAAAGTCATTTGATAATATAATCAATCATTTCAGAAAATGTATATTAAATAACCGAGAATGATGGTAAAAATAATAAACAATAGGTTCCAGTCATTATTTACGCTCCACCCCCCTCTCTCCATGTTTCTGTGTTCCTGCAACGTGTTCATGAGAGGTGTCTTATCCGTGAACGTGATTTGTCGCCTGTCCCGTTTCGTTGGTTGTACTCGGAGAGGACGTGACTTAAGAACCCCGTTCTATCGGGAACAGTAAACGGATGAAAACCACCGTTAAGTCGTCTTATCTTTTTCTCCCTCCCGTCCCTCACAGCATTCCTCAGGAGCTAAGAGAACAGGTGCTATTCTGTTTGAAGAACAACCATCATGACAACTACGAGAAAAGCTTGCTTCTATCACTTGTGCGTGATTTGGTAGTGGCGGAGGGCATAGTTTTCAGCAACGTTTGAAGAATGCGTAATGACACAAGTAGTAATCTTTAATTTGCAAACTAAACAACAATATTCTTATCTTTTAAACAAAAATCAAACAAAATGTCTTTGTTTTGAAAATTTGTTTGAAAGAGGTGTATTTTATATATATTTTAATAACCCCACAAATTTCCATTTGAGACTTATCACTGATCAAATCTAATTGAAATACACTTCCTGTAAAATTGTCTTCCTCGTTTCTACCCTTAGATAAACCATTCATAAGTTTAGTGTTGAATGTAAAGTAGACTATCGATAATTCTATGCGGAAGGGACCGAGACCACGTTGGATTACCGAAAATTCGGACAGTATGGAATAATATGGATAAAATTAGCAGGTTAGGGTAGTTTTGGGCTTAGGAACACTAAGAAAGAACTCACTACACAAAAACTAACAGAATTTACGAAAAACTAGTGACTATAGGAGCTTGGTAAAGTAATCCTATGACTTCTTTGGTGCTGACTGACAGGTTTGAAAAGTTACCAGACCAAATTATGTATCCCTACGCCGAACCATATGATCTGCAAAAACATATGTTTAGCAGCTGTCACTTCTGACAGTCAAAATTTAGCTATATACCTAAATGTTGACTGTCAGAAGTCAGCTGTAAACTGTCAGTCATTACCAAAGAAGCTATGTGGCTACTGTACTTTGTTAATCAAGCAAACACATTCGACATGGGCTTAACTTTTCTGAAGTTGTAGTTTCCTGTTCTACTTTTAGGCACCCAAAGGGTCGGTAGGAGGAATCATTTCTTGGAAACTCACTGTCGACTGACTCCCCTCAAATGCCCTCATATCATAATATTTTACTACTTTTTATTACAAAATGTTTCTATTGACTGACACGTATTTTACGGAACCTCGGATTTTAGAGACCTAATTATCGAGATAACTTAACTAATATTATATGCATCAGCATTCAATAGTAGATAGAGTCGGTGACCTGGCGGTCTAGAGGTAAGGTGTCAGACTTCTATTCTGGCGGCCGGGGTTCAATCCTTGGTCCCGGCACAGATTTATCTGATTACAAAACCCTTCCTTCACCTCTGACAATACATCTTGTGAATGTGAGGAATGCCAGGCCTCCACCGTGGTTCGGATTCCACGTTAAACTGATAGGTCCTTCATGTCATCTCACAATCACCCTACCATTACACATTACTTATAACCCGAAAGGGTAGTAAGACGCGGTGATAATAATAATAATAATAATAATAATAGTAGTAGATAAAATTAACGCCCATATTTTTTGGGGTAGATATCCCATAGTGGACCCGACCGGGACTCTTATCTACGCCCCCTCAAGATAGAGCTGTTACTGTTAATTCGGCAAATCAGTTTAATATACATAATCACAGGGTTTTATGTATAGTAACCAACAGTTCTGGCGAATGTGATAAATGTTTCATTTTGTAGTCAAATTATTCACATTAACATGCACCCTCTGGTTAAAGTTATTAATCTCACATTTGTGCAAGTTTGCACCTATCTGAGTTATACATGGCGTCAGTTGTGCGTATCAATTGAGGTCCATCTTTTATTGAGTGTGGACGTGTGGTGTTTTCTTGATATGAAATCTGTTTCACCTAACCTTACCTAACCTAACCTAGCTTAGCCAAACCTAACCTAATCTTTAAAATATTATAATTTAGCACTTCAAGCAAACAGGTTTTGTTGTTATGTAAAATAACCAATTGTGTGTATTTAATAATTAATCATTATTAATTTGGAAAATAGCCGGATATTATTCATAGTAACTAGTTTATTACTTTAACAGTAACAGAGGCAATAACGCTGGCGCTGAGGTGATGTCGCCAGTACCAGAGATTCAAACTACCAGCTCCTTGTGAGATGGTTTGATGATCCGGGAGCATTGGTTCTTTTGCAACCGTTCGAACCCCTCGCTTAGTTCGGTCCACTCTGTGGTGGTAGCGTGAGTGAATCCATCCCAGCTCTTAACGACCGTGCATGCTTCAATTACCTCACCTTGAAGCTTGTTACTGACGTTATTATAGACTAAGGACTAGCGCACTTCGATCATCTTCAACTTCAAGGGACGAACTGCGTCATCACGAGGACACGACTGCAGCGTTGTGTGTTTCACGTACACTTTACAAACACGCCGAGTCTATAAGCACAGTCTAATGTTCCATGAGAATAATCTTATATGACAAATAGAAATGCTACAAAATCTACTTTCACATATTCATACATCAATTAATGTTAGCTGCAGTTGTAACTTTTGATAAATGTTCTGAATATTTATAAAATAAGTCAAATAATAAATTAGGGTTTACATTGTTATATATTTTGGCCGCATAGAAATATGTTTAAATTTTCTAAAGGGCTCTTTCTATGAACGTGGGCTATACCTAGATATATACTAATTCTCTAGTAGGACTTACAAACTAACTTATCTAATAACAGTACAACTAATATCATAAACTCAGCCCTGATGCCTAAATACTTGCTAATTAGATAGCAGGACTTACAAATTTGCTTAATATAGGACAGCACTACTAATATCACATACACAGCTCTAGAGCTTGGAGATTTAATATTTGAATCGCAAGACTTACGAACCTGCTTAATCTATGGCATCACGACTAGAATAGCCTTTCTAATCATAGCCACCCAGTCTTAGCACCGATATATCCATTAATTGGATAGCCGGACTTGCAAACTAACTTAACCTAAAATAGTATTTATAATCTTACACACCCAGTCGTAACACCGATGTAGCTGCTAAGTGGATAGCAGGAGAGCCTCGTGAACATCTGTATACACTTAACGATAGTAGGGCAATGTATTAAAGCTATTATAACAAAGCTCCCAATGTCATAATAAAGTGGTTGACGTATCTAAAAAAAAGTATTGAGATGTAGATTTTCACAAAAATCTCAACGTATCTGAGACAGAAACTGTTTAATAGTTATAGCTTGCTATAAAGTTATAAAAGTCAATGGTGAACCGTCACGTCGCTGGGCTTCACTACACACCCTGTGATTTGGGAAAACAAAGAATCTGGATGGATTCAGCGATTTTTCACCCTGGTACGGTCACTGGTTGTAAATATCTTCGTCCGCGCAGCTCAGAATTGACCCAGGATCTCCTAGACTTGTGCTCGATTCCTCCAACCATTTAATCACGAGGACGGGCGTGTGGCAAACAAGTCTGCATTTTAATTAGGTGCGATCGATGAACACTGTTCAAAGATTCAAATATCCTTGATGAAGTGACGGCGTTTCGACCGCTTTGTTTGATGACTTTAATCGAACGTAACAGTTTGGGACACGACGCCTCAACATCCCAGCCTCTGTGCTGTGTAAACCTTGAAGCTCTTACAAACATTCAAACACATTGAGGCTCACACACTCATGGCTAGAGTTGTTTTATTTTGCTAATGTTACTGTCCAATCACGGTAGTTGTAGCTTTTTCCGGCGGTTGAAAATATCATTTAAAAAGTTCCATATTCATCCGACTAGCAAATAATTGCTATATTTTATATTTCAAAGCATTGAGTTGATAAAGTTTCCCATATTTGGTCTGTCCAAATTTTCCCAAAAATAATATTACAATTTATAAATCGGAAAAAAAAAGTTATATGAGCTCTATTTTCTATTATAGTTCTTTAAAAAAATCAAGTTAAACGGGGTATTGTCAACCTCCAAATAATAAATATCTCCCATTGTGATAGTTGATACTTCCTCAATAACGACATTTTCATATTTTTACCAGAGTGCGTAATGCTTTTAGAGCATTAACAGCAGTGCTAGTTTCACAATGAAGAGTGAGAAAATATTGATATAGAGAATAATATCTCAGGGTAAGAAGATTGTAAATTATAAATAGACCAGCTGCAAACGTCTAGTGTTTCCTGGGTAAAAGATGACATTTCTCCTAATACCCCAAGGAGCACATACTAATGTCAACATTCAGTTTTCTATTATTCTTGTTTTAGGATTTTCTTGAGTATGCGATTTACGTGGTCTAGATTTTAAAACTAGCAATAGGTGTAAAAATAAAAATAATACGCCCGAGACCCGCTTCAATATCAGAATGGTCTAAGACGTCACTCTCGTGTTAGACGGGCTTGCTGATGACGGAAATATTAGGGTTCGAAGCCCAGTCGGGTCTACTGAAGGTGGTTTACCTAAATAGTTTCCCAATTTACATCCGCGCAAATGCGGGTATATTACCTCTAAAATGCTTCCATCCGCATCCCCATCCAATTATACTTGCGTATAACCTGAACAAATATTAAGAGGAGGTGATAAAGAAGGTATTTAAAAAAAATTACGCCCGAGGTGTTTACTTTAAAGATTTCTATAAGTACGTAACGTAGCCTATGTAAAGTTAAAGCTTTCTATGTTCATTAGTTTTAAAGCTACCCGTACCTGTAGTAACGCGGTATGTGACACAATATGTGATTTTAAGTGTACACTCGAAGCGTACACGCTGAGATTTCCATAAGTTTTATGCAAAGTCTCAAATTTCAATCTGTAGGTTTTATTGGTTTTGGGGGTATCTACTACACTGGTGGTCATGTGGTTTAAGACTTCAAGATGTCAACGTTATTAAAGAAATACGCTTGAGGTGTAAAGTTGATACTAACATTTCCGGAAGTAGGTAAACCTATGGTGAATTTTCGCTCTCTATGTTTATTAGTTTATTAGCTACTCAAAATGCTGCTCAATTATTGGTCTAAGGTGTCAGGATAGCAGTATGTAACAATATAACGTCACAAAAATACACTTGATTTGCACAACCTCGGGTTTCCTTGAATAAGTATACAAGGTTTCAGCTTTCCAAGTTTCTTGGTTATAGCGCTATAACATTCATACTTTACAGTGTATTGATATAACTACGATGTGCATTGTCTTTAAATCCGTTCGGGCTATTCTTATAGTTAAACTAATAAGATTAGGGATGAACAAGCTCGAATTTGAAGTAAATGTATTAACATTTGTGTGAAGAGGTCGTGGCAAACCATTTAGGAAAAAAATACACCCAGTTCAACTGAATAAGACTCGACATCTTAGCCTGCGTGCCCACCTATTTCGTTTTTTTTGTTTTGCGTTATTAATTGATTTACAAAATAGCGCAATTGAAAACTTTTGTAACTAGGAATTGCAACTTTTGTCTAAGAGTTATTGACTGGTATAAAGAAAGAATAACTCCACAGAAAACTCATTGTATTCGCAAATATTTTATTTTCGTTAGGGGGGATCATGTCTGGATATTTGCACAGATAATTCTTAAATCTTCCATACGAGGTTTTTTTAGCGATACAGTTTTTGAGCATCAACTGCACGTTTGAGAGAGAAACTTTCAAATGACAATACAATTATATTTTTTCAAAAACATATTATGGGTTATATCGTGAAGGTACTTACAGGTATTTTACTTATATAAACAATAAAAAGTATGGTAGGACAGTAATGATGATAAGAATGTTCTCCCTCACACTCTAGTCCTCGTTTACGAGTGGAGCACTACAAAGGAGAGACCGCCAAGCGCTCGACCAAGCAGTGAATGACCTAATATAACCCAGACCTCCATTTACTAACACTACTACACTACATTACCTCTCCTCTCTTCCCCTCCTTCTGGCGGTCTAGGACCTCCTCATCGGCTCGAGCACTTGTTTCCCATGTCTGGACATGAGGGGTTTTGGTTCTAAGCGTCCCAAATCCGGACGCGAATAGATATGCGTTAGTTTAAGCCATCATTGAATTGTTTTTAGTCATAATCGGTGGGCACGCGGACTAAAAATCAGTTTCGTCTTGTCTGATTCGCCGGTGATGGAGAGGTTGGGGTTCGAATACCAGCAGAGACTACATTCTGAAGGCAGTTTTTCCTAAATGGTTTCTTACTCTTCCTGTACATGAATGCAGTTACATTTCTTCATTCCTACTCCATTAACGTAGTCAAAGGTGGATAGCCTGGACTGTCAGTAAGATGCGGTGCGGTACAAAAATCAATGCATGTGCTTGGGATATTTAACGAACAAGTCCGACATCTTATATCAGCTGGGCGAGCCTCTTTCTACTGGTCTAGGAATCTCAGACTCGCCAGGGGTGAAAAAAATAATGTCACTATGAGATTGTATTTTTGTAACCTTTTCTTAAGTGGTTTACTAACGGTTTGTTATTTGGTTTCTATGTTTGTCCTATAAATAGGTTAAAATAAGCCAATAATAGTTTATACACAAATTATATGTGTAAACAAATAACATGTTCTTTCCATACACAAGATCCTATCAGCTTGAGGCGTCACAAACCCTTGCCCGCTCTAACGCCATCTTCAGAGCCTAACATAATACATTCCAATCACAAGGACGAGATTACCTAGACTCTAGAAGAAAATGTATATCCTGCCATCCCCGGTGGCCACGTGGTCTAAGACGTTGGTCTTGCGATATACTGGATTGACAATGACAGCGAGGACGAGGATTGAATCTTGATTGGGTGCACTGGGGGGGGGGGGGGG